>QAXN01002105.1:0-13402 GCA_004335795.1 Chlamydomonas sp. 3222 | reverse complement strand
TGGCGCCGCAAAACTAGTCTCGACGATCTTAGTGGCGGAAAGCGAGGGGCTTGGGATGGAGAGCTGGAGCGCGTCGCTGCCCTCTTCAGTGCATCCCCTCATTACGCCTCTCCGTCTCCTGCCTTCTCCTAACCTAGGCGAACCGCAATTGAGGTCCTACATGAAGCCCGAGCGCCCCCCTAACGTTGCTGACTGTCTCAAGTCGCAAGGTGAACTTCTCCCGAACCCCAGCTGCACCGCCCGTGGTACGGCACAGCGCGTTTACTCCGTGCCTCCCATTGCCACGTGCACCTGACTATACCACTGCAACCCCAGGTCCGCCAACAGGGTTGCACCCTGGTTGTTCCAAGCGGACTGTGCGCAAATTAACCTGCTACCGACGGCGCCGCTGGCGACGGATCGCTATCAGCGGTATGCACCCCAGGGGAGGTCCCCTGATGCGCCCTGTGCCCAGGCCCGCACCAGCCGGTGCCGCGCGCATCGCTACGCGATCCAAGCGACTCCCCGCACATGCCGATTGATCACGGACGCAGCTGTTCACAATTTCGATATTCCAGGCCAGCAAAGAATTTAGTGTTGAGCGCTCGTAATCCAGAGGCTGCTACATCGTCTCCGTGCATCACATGTGGCATGCGTACACCAGGCTAAAACTATGGCCTACCAGGGGCCCTCTGTACGGTATCAACGTAAAGCTAACGACGCGCCGTACACCCCACCGGCGCACGTGGCCCCTGTCCTTTCTGCCCACTCTATCTTTATGACACAAAGGTCAACAGCACAGTGTACTGGAACTGACCTCCTGCTGCTGCTTGCGTGACCAGCCAAGTCCACAACAACACTTCCGCCCTGCGCACCACTCATTGCCCACGCTGTCCCCCACGCACCCTACACAGCCTTCCTACACACTGCTCCCCAACACACTCCGCCTGCCTTCTACCACAACCCGCGTCACCGTGGCCCTCCCGTTCCCCTCCCCGCACCTTCCGCCAGGCGCACACCTACCCCTCCCTCCACCCTCTTACGGACCCGCACCCACTCCATCCCCAACCTCGCGCTCCACGCAACTCGGAACCCTTCCGCCTTCGCCCTTTCCCCTCCTACCCTCACCAAGCCAAACCCTGATAACGTACAATGTTCCCTTGCGCTTCACGCGTACCCTTACGGCGCGGTGTTCGCGTCCGGGTCCAGGGGCGGCTCCGCGCCCGCCGCCCCCGGTACGGCCGTGAAGTACGTCTGCATGGCGGCCCGGAAGCGCCGCATGTACTGCTTGGGCGACACGATGGTGGGCTCCTTGCCGTTGCCCCCCAGCATGCCGCTGCTCTTAACCCACGTCTCCAGCTGCTTGTCCCACGTGTACTGCACGAAGAAGGCGCGGAGACACACAGCAACAGTCAAGGACGGGAAGGGGTCGTGGGCAGCGGGAGTCAGGTGCAGTAAGCGGCAGCAAGGTGAGCCGTACGTCAGGCACAGCGCGACATCGTGTGCCGGCGTGGGTTACCAGTGTAGTGGTGTGCAACGGGCGCGTTACGTACGACGCAATCGGTGAAGTCACCACCGCCGCTTCGCCACCACCGCTGCAGCCACTTACCATCAAGAGTGCAGGCATCATCGTACAGGCCCACACATGCATTCGTACGCATGCAAGCGTCCTGGACTCAAGGCCAACGACTCCCCCAACCCCGCCGCGATCCTCTATCCACCCACCACTGCACGGCCCACGTCGCGCAGCCTGCTGCTGCTGCACTCGCCACCATCTCCCCACAATCACCTCCCCGTACCGAGCTCCAACCGCCAACCGCCCGCGTACCTGCCGGATGAAGTCGATGATCGCCAGCGCCAGCACCCCGTTCTCCCTGTCCACTCCCACCAGCAGCGAGTAGTCCATGACGTCCTGCTGCGCCAGGAAGGCGGTGTCGGCCCACAGCGCCGCCTCCATGGCTGCACGGCTGCGCGCCTCCACGAACAGGGGGCTCATCTTGTTGTGGCGGCGCAGGTTGTCGTCCAGGTGCACCTGGGGAGGGGTCAGCAAGGGTTTGGGTGATGTGGGTGTGGGTGTGGGACGGGTGAGGGCGAGGGACTAGGGGCTGTGCTGTGTGGTGCAGGGTCTCATCCAGGTGCACCTGGAGTTGGGTTTTGGGTGTCGGGGAGTATGGTTGGTGGAGTTGGTCTGGGTGCAGTAGACGCGTGGGTGACCGGTGTGGGCAACGGGGTATGGCTGTGGTGGGGTAAGGGTGTGCGGGTCAGGGAGGTGTTTGTCGTTGGTTAGGCCCTTAACGTGGCGTCCACGCCTGTCACACATGCGTAAGAGTAGGGCCAGGAGGAGTTGCGGCTCTGGTGCGCCTGGGACTGCGTGCCGGGTAGGTAGCTTCCAGCCGTGGGACCCGCAGGTCAAGCCTTTCCATGGGCGCGTAGGTAGGGTTGCGCTGGCTTTGGCGTGGGCATGCTGCCAGCGAGCACGACGAGTGCAGGGGTTGCGTGGGGCAGCGCGCTGCGCCCTCTCGCCGCACCTCCAGGCTGTCGTCCGGCCTGCTGTGCGCCTGCTCGTTGAAGCGGTTGCGCTCCGAGCCCTTGAGGTCGTAGATGCGCCAAACGGGGCGGTCGTAAAAGCAGTTCTCCATCACCAGCAGGTCCATGGAGAACTCCTGGGGGTACGCGTGAAGGTGAGAAAACCGTGTTGGGCGTCAGGGAAGCACAGATGCGCTGGTGCCTGCACGCGAAGAGGAATTGGGTATAATACAAGCGCAATGCAAACAACCATGATGCGTCAGGAGTGAGGTCAAGTGGGTACCATTGGTCCATGGAGCACTCCTGCGGGGTAGCCGCAGAGAAGCACATGGGGATGGGATTCGGCACGTGTCGGATGCGTGGCCTAATGGTGCGGCTGAGAGTGTTGGAGCGTCGGCCTCGGCGCCGCCATACTCGTTGCCATGTACACCTGCTGAGTGGCGCGGACTCGAGCCCCGCATGCCCTGCCCACAACCAGAAAACCCATCCACCCCCCCACCGACTCATAACGGCATTGAGTGTGTGGAGTTGCAGGCAACAAACGGAACTTGTGCGCCGAGTGACCACCCAAACTCATCAGCACTCTGCTGCTCCCCCACCTTGTCCTTGAGGTCCTTGGCCGCCAGCCCCGCGCCGCCGCCCGCACCCTCGCCGCCAGCGCCGCCGCCGCCCGGCCCCGGCTGCGGCTTGCACGCCACCGTGAACACACCCAGGACCTTGGCCAGGCACGTGCCGGGAGTGCCGCCGGGCGCACCCGCGGGCCGCCCGGGGCCGCCGCCCGCCGCCGTCGCGGCCCGCAGGCGGCCGGACATGTAGTTGAAGTAGTGGGGCGCGAAGGACATGAAGGAGGCCTTCTCGCTCTGCGGATGGCGAGCAGCGCACATCAATGGACTCGTTTGAAACGGCGTGCGGTAGAAGAGGATGCAGGTCCCAAGGACCCGGCGAAGTAGCAAGAGTGAAACACCATTGAGGCTGTACCGACAGACCCTAGCTTCAGATGATACCTTGGACAGGCTCTTGACGATGTAGCGGTCGTCTCGCGTTTTGGCAAAGTACGCGTTGCTCTTGCCGCCGCGGCTCTCCCACCGCCTGCAAGGCCATGGACAGGTTGGGCGTCATGACGAAGGTCCGTTCCTCCCTCATACACGATAAACGCGTGTGAATGACGCAGGCAGAGCATGCCGTTTTAGTACAGGAGCGCAAGCGCGCCGCAGAGGTTGGGACGGAGGAGACAGTGGAACGCTCTGTGTGTCAGTTTACCTGCAGCGCATGAGGCTGGTCACGAAGGCCGCCTCGCCGCCCGCTATGCAGCGCCGCCGCAGCTCCGCAAACTGCGGCGCGAAATAGGCCGTCACGGAGAAGCGCGCCCGCAGCATGGGCCAGCCGGGCGACTTGTCCTCGAACGGTATCCGCACGTGGATGGGGTCGCGTGAGGTGAGGATGGCGTTCCACTCGGGTTTGGGCGCCGGCCCGTTCGGGGTAGGCTGTGCGGGCGCAGGGCCGGGGCCGTTGGGCCAAGGCCCCGGAGGTGGCATGGGCATGGGCTGGTGCGGTCCTGCAGGTGCAGCGTGGGACGGCACGCCCTGCGCAGCGCTGGCTGTGATGGGTGCGTGTGGCGACGACTGCTGCTGGTGGACGTGCCCCGGGGTGGAGTGCGGAACGGACAGGGGCGGCGCCTGCGGCGGGGGTCCCTGCGGCCCTGGTGGCGGCAACGACTGCCCCTGGCTTGAGGGCGCCGGCACGGGTATGGGCATGCCCGGCCCGGGGTTGTAGGGCGCGTCTCGTGCCAGGGAGTGGCCTGGCTGCGGGGCAGCCTGCCCTGCGGCCTCGGCACGCGCCTTCTGGAAGATGGCCTTGTACGAGGCAGTCAGCTCCTGCATGTAGCTGCGTGTGGAGAGAGCGTAGGCGATGACGGAGGTGGGCTCGCCGTCGTAGATGGGGACCACGGTGTCGTTGACGCCGGCGGGAAGCAGCGGCCGGCCCGGCTGCGGCAGGTTGCGCACCAGGCTGCCGCCCGACGGCCCCGCCAGCGCAACAATCTTCCGAGTCATGTTCTGAAGCAGCGCCCGGCGGGACCCCACGCTGGCCCCCATGGCCCCGGCGGCGTCGTGGCCGCTGGCGGCGTGCGCCGCGGCGGCGGCGGCGGCGGTGCCGGGGATGTGCAGCGCGGGCTGCGAGGCCTCGACGCTGGCGCGGCGGGCGGGGCCGAGAGGGGACATCCCCTGCGCATACGCTGCGGTGGGGCTGCTACCGGCCGCCAGCGTGCCCAGAGACGATGACGGGACGCGGGCCAGCGGCGCCTGCGCCTGGCCAGAGCCGATGACTTGCGGCTGCGATACCTGCAGCGGCGGCAGCGGCGGGTGGCCGCCTGCAGACGCCGCGTCCCCCTGCGCCGCCGCCGTGCTCCCAAACAGCGACCGGTAATACACGGCCCCATCGCCCAGCTCCTCGTCCTCCTCCATGCCCGCCCCGCCCACGCCGCGCACGCCGCGCCTGCTGGCGCTCCGCCCCAGGAGCTGCATGCCCCCGCCCCCGCCCCCGCTGCGCTGCCCCGCCTGCCCGGCCTGCCCGTGCGCACCGTGGCCCTGCCCCGCCGCTCCCCCGCCGCCACCGCTGTGCGAGGAGGAGGCCATGTAGGCCAGGAAGGTGTCGTGGTCGCCCTCCTCCTCGTCCGAGCCGCTGTCCACGTCATCATCGCGGTCGTTGTCGTTGTCGTGGTCCAGGTCGGAGTGACGGCCGTCGTCCTCGTCGTTGTCCTCCGCACCGCTGTCCACACCGCCAACTGAGGGCGTCGGGCGGAAGGGGATACAGTGCTACTGAACGATGCACTGTGTGTGCCTGAACCATGGCAAAAGGCAGGGTGATTGCAGAGGGCACAGCAGGACGTCTACATCGCTACGCAGAGACCCCGTGCCCACCGTTGCCAGAGCTGGACACGAAAGGTGAGCATACGGCTTGCTCTCTATCGCCCTGCCCTGCGTGCACACCCCTCTCCCTCCCCCGCCCACCTGAGTACGCGCCGTCCGCCATGTCCCCCAGCGTGCTGTTGGACGCAGAGCGCAGCAGCTGCCCCCCGCCCAAGCCGCCCGGCCCCACATTGCCCCCCATGGACGAGCGCCCCGACCCCACCCGCTCCGCCGCACTGCCCGCCATGTTGCCCATGAGCGACAGCCGCCGCAAGCTGCCCCCAGACAGGTACGCCGCCCGCGACATGCCTCCCCCGCCGCCAACCGGCCCCGCCGCCTCGCCACCCGGGTAGCCCCCGTCCGCCGTCGCCGGCCCAGTCCCCGGCGGCAGCGGCGGCGTCCCTGCCCCCGCCCCCATATCCGAGTGCTTCCGCGAGCTAGACCTGGACAGCATGCCCAGCCGCCCCCTGCCCGCGCTCCCAGGCCGCTCCCCGGACCCTCCAGGCACGCTCCCGTAGCTGCCCACGCCTGCGGTACCACCCCCGGACGCAGTGTGCTGCGCAAGGGAGCCCCCAGAGGACGTCCGCGCGCGCGCGACGGCCCCCGCAGACCCCACATGCGCCTCCCCGTGCCCCGAGCGGGCATGCTGGCCGTGCGGGTCAGCGTGCTGGCCGCCCGAGCTTATGCTCATGCTGCGGGTGAGGCTGAGGGAGGAGCGGCGCTGCTCCTGCTGTGCCACGATCTCGGCGATGGCGGCAACGGCCAGGGGGCCGCCGGCATGGGGCACGATGGGGATGGGCAGCGCGTGGGGTGCTGGCTCCAGCGGATGGCCTGCAGCGTGCAGGGCAGGGCGAAACCGCACGGTGAACAGCGGAGGGCGGTGTAAAATGGGGCCAATGTCAACTGTGCCACGCATTGAATGTATACTGTGCCTGCTCCGCGCCTAGTGAGTCGGTACGTTGAAATCAAGGTGCACGGCAGCAGATTGCGCTGTTACTTACCCGAGGCCTGATCAGCGCCAGCACCGCCGCCCGACTCGCTTGCTGCGCCGCCGCCCTCGGTGGGCGGAGCGCCGCCGGCGCTGGCCCGGTCGTTGTGCTGCTGCTGCAGCTGGGACGGCGGAGCCATAAGGCCTAGGCTCACCGCCGCCTGGGCGGAGGTGGTGGCGCCGAACAGCGACATGGAGTGCTCAGTGGAGATGGCAAGCGGCGCCTGCGCGTCGCGCGGCGCTGACCCGCCGTCTATCCCGGCAGCTGCCACTGCTGCATCCTGGATCGCTTGCGCAGCGATCTGCTGGTTGGCGGCGAATGGGTTGGGCGTGGCGCCCTGCGGCGGCGGCTGATGCGCCGGCGGGTGACCGTGGTGCACGGGCCGACCTGCAACACAAGACCAACAACAAGAAAGCGGGGATAAGGCCAAGGACGACATGCAGTTGCACCGTAGTCACTCCAATACGGCGACCATGGCAGCTAGTCAACATAGCAGCCACATCTTGCCCACAACCAAGCTTGGGCCGAGTGGAAAGGAGCACCTCGCTCGCTTCACAGTACCGGTATCGCGCACCTGCCACTGGGTGCACCCCTCCCGCCGAGTGCGCCCTGTTGAAGCCGGGCAGGTCCTGCAGCTTGCCCGACCAGCGCAGCACGTTGACGCCCAGGTGCCGCCGCAGGCTGTTGAGCTCACGCATGCCGGCCATCAGCTGCTCGTCCCAGCACCACGAGCCGGGGCCCTCCTCGCCCAGCTGCTGCTGCTGCAGCAGCTGCTCGTCCTGCGGCATGTTGCGCACCGCACAGTCCGAGATGGCGTCCAGCAGCGCCGTACGCTCGTTGCGCGCTAGGGCCAGCGCGGAGGCCAGCGCGGTACTCTGCGCGCCGGTCGCGCTGATTCCAGAGCCGGCGGCAGGGGAGGTCCCCAGCGCGCCGTAGCTGCCGACTGCAGCTGAAGCTGCGGAGGCGTCGGCCGCTGCGGACGAGTATGAGTCTGGCTGGTCGCGGGGGCTGGAGGCCCCTGCCCCTGCCCCTGCAAAGTAGGGGCTCTCCCGCAGGCACTCCTCCAGCACCATGTAGCTGTACTCCACCTCCTGCCGCAGCTCGGCCGCCTCCTGCTCGGATCGGTGTCCGGGTGTGGGTTATCAATGCACGCAAGGTTGGCAAGGACGACGGCGTTTGGCACACACCCAGGTGCTCGTACGTTTTACGCGGAATGGCGCCACAAAAGTTGTGCCGCTAGCGTCCTTCGCCCTAGCAGTCGTGTGAGTAGCCCACCTGCGCGAACCACTTGCTCTGCGCCCTGCAGCTGTACGACAGCACCAGGTCGGGCAGCTGCATGTCGTACACGTTGCACCGCTCGGGCAACATGCACACCAGCGTGCGGCCCAGGCCGAAGTAGCGCACGTGGTCCAGGTGCAGCGAGCGGCCGAACGGCTTTAGTCCGTCTGCGGTGCAGGTTATAATCAGGCGGTAGGATTTCAGCGGTTGCAACGCGGTGACAAAAAGCGGTGGGGACCTACCGGGAGTGGGAGGTGGAGAGTGAGGTGGTGGGCAGGCGAGGGGACGCCGGGAAGAAGTTGCGATGTAAGGCAGTCAATGAAGGCCAACCAAAGGGCTGGGCTGTGCGCCGTACGCCAGGGACCCGTGATGCGATGAGAAGATGGGCAGCGGAAAACCGCCACCGGCATATGCCTCCAACGCTGAAAGAAGCTCAAAACTCCTGGCTCCTGACAGGTGGCTCGAAGAATTATGGCCCGCCAGCAGCCAACAACGCTGCAAGCTGCGCCGCGAGCCGACTGGGCAACCCAGCGCGGTCTATATACACGCGCACCCACCCGCTGCGAAAGACAGCTCCAGGAACTTGCCCATGCTGAGGTAGGCGGCGTCAGGGGACAGCGGCACGCGGCGGCTGCAGCCAGAGTGCTCCCGCCCGCGCCCGAACGGCCGCGTCCAGTGCCACACCTGCACAGCACGGCACGGCATAGGACGGCAGCGGGGCACACGCTTTAAACTACGGAAGGCGTGGGCGGTCGGAGCGGCGCGGCGCGGCGCGGCGCACTGCACTGTTGCACGTCCCGATAAGCGCACGACACCGCCTGGCGTTCGAGGAGGGCTCAGCGGCAAAGGAGGTGAGGGCCCTGCGAAGGCACGTAAGTACCTGGTTCTTCTCCTCCCCGGGCAGCGCCTGCATGGTCTGTATGCCGGTGGCCTGGATGGTGGAGTAGAAGATGGTCAGCTTGTAGTTGCCATAAAGAAACACGCTCTCGTGGGCGTAGAAGCTCTCGTTGCAGCCGGCCTGCGAGCAGGGGATTGAAAGGGAAAGCAACGAATAAGCTGCACTTACAATGCTTTGGAGCTGGGCCGCAAGACGGGCGTGACCAGCATGGCGATGCATGCGCAACCGCCACGTGCCATAGCAGCTGGCGCGGCTGCGCACGGACAGCCCGGGACGAGTATGGATGAGCAGGTGAGGCACGGCCAGCAGCAGCAGCAGCGGGCAGGGCATACCGCGTCGGGGCACGTCCACGTGGCAGTGCTGGCCATCTTGATGAAGCGCAGCAGAGGCACGTCGGAGATGCGGGCGTAATAGTCGATCTGCTTGGTCTCGTACGGCCCGCATAGGTTGCGGTCGCGGCAGCGCCTGGCGGTCGGAGGCGGCGCGGTCGGGGGCAAGACAGCGCAACGGGGCTGTGTCAGCGCATTGCCTGCTAAGCCACACGGTAATGACCAAAGCGCGGTCCCAAGGTTGCCCAACAGAGGTTCCATGCCATCATGAAACGGTGTGTAACTGCTATTGCCACTCATGACAGCCGCCCATGTGGACCAGCACAGACGTGCTCACCTGAACGCAGCGCTGACGAAGATGCGCTGGTAGTCGTACATCCGTTGCCCCCACGCCGCCACCAGCATCCGCTGCTGCCGCTGCTGCTGCTCCCTCTCCATCTGCTCCCGCTCCTGCCGCTCCCGCTCCTCCTTCAGCTCCCACCCAGCCCACCCAGGCAGCTCGCCCCCATTCAAACCCTCGTCCCCGCCCAACACTCCATCATCGTGGATGCGCGGCGTTGCGGGGCCCTCCACTGTCCCTCCCGGCCCCGCAGCCCCGATTGCATCCCCAATGCTGACCAGCGCAGCAGACGCTGCTCCAGTCCCCCCAGAGCCAGCCGCCGAGGCCCCGCCCTCCGACCCCGAGCCACCCCACTGCGCCGCCGCGTTGGCAACGAACGCCGACCGGAGGGTCATGTGCGACAGGCCGGCAGCACCCGCCGGCCCGCCCTGAGCAGGTGCTCCCCCTCCTGATCCCGCTGCCGCTGCTAGCTGTGCCGATGCGGACGCGAACACGGACCCGGAGTACGCCGCGGACAGCGGCGTGGCTGCAGGCTGGGGCGGCGGGGGCTGTACGGGCGCCAAGGGCGACGAGAGCCGTGGCTCCAGGCTTGACATGCTCATACGGCGGGACTGATCCAGCTGCTGCAGCCGGCCTGGCAAGCCGCGATGCTCTTCGCCCGCCGCCCCGCCCCCGAACCCCGCGCCCCTGTCAATGGACGACCGCGCTGCGAGTGGTGAGGATCCCATGGCCTGCAGGCCGCGGTGCGGGGAGCTGCTGGTGACCTCGGCCTGGGTCAGGGAGGCAGACGGCGCCAGCATGGGTGAGGTGCCCTGCTTGGGGGACGCAGACACTGTGCCGTACTCAGAGGGCGCCACGCCGCTGCCCTGCCTGCCCAGCCGGCTGGCTCCCCGCAGCTCACCGCTGAGCCCGCCAGGGGGCAGCGCTCTGGGTTGTTGATGTTGTTGTTGTTGCTGCTGCTGCTGGGATGGCGACTGTTGCTGTTGTTGGTGCTGTGGGAACATGAACCCCAGCTGGCGCCAGGCCTGCACCACGCCTGCGTCCCACACGTTGGCGTGGGGGCTGATGCTGAGCAGCATCCTGACCGGCGGGCCGTTGGCGCTGGCGGCCAAGATAGAGGAGTTGATGATCTGCTCTGCCTGTTGCCGGAAGAACGTCAGGGAGGGGCTGCATGGGGTGATGGCTGTGGAGGGCTGCGGCGGCGGCGGGCCCTGGCTGTTCGTGGGCGAGCCGGGCGCCTGCAGGGTGGGGGCGGCCCCAAGCCCGGGGCAGGCGGCGCCCCCCGATGTACTCGTAGTCGGTAGAGCTGCGACAGGAGGGAGCAGGACAGACCGTTGGCACGATTGGAACAGGGTGCCAGCGGCAGGCAATATGCGCGCCGATGTGCAAACGAGTGCAAGAGTGAGGGACAAGACGTGTCAGCAGGACTGGGGAGCGACCCTGCTCGCAAAAGACAGCCTCACGGCAACGCCCACCCCTCCTCCTACCCTCTTCGCCCGCTGCCACCACCGCCGCCGTGAGCTCGTCCGCCAGGAAGGCGCTCTCCAGCCTTGCGTTCCACGCCGTGAGCACCGCGAAGCTCATGATGCGCTTCAGGCGCACCAGCGGGGTGCGGCCCGCGCCCTTGAGCAGCACCGTGGCCGCCATGGGCCGGCAGCCCTCGAAGTACATGAGCGTCACCTGTGGCGGCGCGGGGGCGGCCGCAGGCGGCGGGGCCTGCGGGCAAGAGGGGACAGTGGGTGTCAGGACGCAGCTACAGGGCGAGGTTTAGTGGTACCGTAGTGAATTGGTGTGGTAGAAGGCACGGGAGCAGCATGGTCACGGACGTTAGCTCGCTGCATGTGTAGGGACCGTTGGAACACAGCAAATTGCACAGGCCAGTCGCTCCAGCCCACTCACACAGCGCAATGCTATCGCTCCAGTAAAGCAACCTCCAGCACGCACTACTTGGCAGCAGCGGACCTGTTGGTCACTGCCCACTCACCGGTCGGCCTGGGGCCCCGAACGCTGCTGCGTGCTGTGGCCCCACCGCAGCACCTGCAACGGTTGGGGCGGAAGTCCCAGCCCCCGTCCCCGTCCCTGTGCCAGATGTTCCGTGGGCCTGCATCCCATGCCCTGGCGCCCCCGCCGCGCCGAGCGAGTGAACCGGAACGCTGTTGCCAAAGCCGCCCGCTCCTCCCCCGCTGCTGCCGAACCCGCCCGCCGACACCACCGCCGCGGCGCTGGCGCCCGCGCTGGTGCATGCCGCTGCAGCCGCCGCGTTGGGCCCCGTGCCCAGGTGCTTGATCATCATCGCCGCCGACAGGGAGGTGAAGCCGCTGAGCTGCCTCTCCAGCGGCGCAGGCCGCGGGGGCGTTGGCGGCCTGCCGCGTTGCCCCGGCGGCGGCGAGGGGTAACGCACGCCAGTCATGGGCGGGCTGTGGTCCAGCAAGGGCGCCGCGCTCACCCCTGAGCCCGGCAGCAGCTGCATACCCCCGCTGTCGCTGCCGTTGGCCCGCTGCCGCTGCCCCGCGAGCGGCGTGCTGCCGCCCTGTGCGGACGCAGTTGCCTGTCCCACATCCGCGGCCGCTGCGGGATGCGGCGCCGGCACCGCTGCTGCAGCCGCCTGCGGCGGCTGCAGCGGCTGCTGTGGCGGTGGCTGCGGCGGCGGCGGCCTGTTTAGGTCCAGGGACTCCACCCGGAACACCTTGCAGTCCCCCAGGTACAAGTGCGCGGTTGCGGGCGAGAGGTGCTCCACGGTGGGGGTCACGCGCACGCCCATGCAGCGCGCCAGGCGCTCCAGCAGCTCGTACTTGATGCCCAGGCCCAGGCTAATGTTACGCGCCTGCACGCGCGCGCGAGCCAAACGAGTCATTGCGGATGCCCTGAGGTCGTACACGGCGATTTCCTCACGCGTGGCCGCACTCTCATGCTCGTGGTGCCTCTCGCGCCCGCACCTCCCCACACCCCACACCCACCAGCAGGTCCTCCTGCGCCATGCGGGCCACGCTGCGCTCCACCAGCACCACGTCCGGCTTCACCACCGCCAACCGCGCCACGGCGTTGGCCAGGTACTGCTTGTCCTGTGTGCGTGACGAGGAGCGGAACGTGTCTAACAGAGGGATATCATATATCATGGCTGTCGCGGCTGTGACTGAGGGCATACTGAGTGCCGTGCGTGACCGCCTCTGCAACAATTTGCAACAGGCCAACCGAGTCGCGGAAGGGGGGCTTCATCCCTCGTCGCCATTGCCGATTGGCAGCTTACGTGGTCGAGGGTTTCGAAGCTGGACAGCTTGTTGGTCTCCCGCTGGTACTCAAGCGAACCGGCAAGCAGCAGCACCTGCAGGGGGTGGACACGGAGAGGGGCGCTTGTATGTAAAACTGTCACTGGCAAGGCATGCTGTGCAACCATGTCTGCGCGCTGCGTGTACGGTGCACAGTACCCTGAGGACCTGCAACAGGCTCGGGTCTCAGTCAAACTCCTCAGCCGGCCCCGTGCCGCACCCTGGCTGCCGGGCAACCCTGTCCCTTGCCCCTAGCGCGCTAGCCCTTGGTGCCTGCTCCGCTGGTATGTGAATCTGTTCACCCGGGCACTCTTCACCCTCTCGAGACACTCCATATCACAGCTCAAGACCGTCACAGGGTCCGGATAACCTCTCGGCGTTGCGCCACAACCACTCCGGCTCTGTCCTGCGCCCCACACCGCACACCCCCCGGGCATGGCCCCGTCCGCCTGCAGGGCGCCCTACCTTAGGGTACTCAATGTACGACCGCATCTTGCGGTGCGCGAGGCCCTTGCGCACCACCACGCCCGTGATTACCGCCGTGTCGTGCGGACGGCCCACGTGAGGCACCTTCTTCACCTGCGGCCACCAAGCAGCCAGCGGATGGGGAGCTGAGGAAAGTCGTCATCGCCCAGCGCAAACTCCTCTACCACAGCTACATGCACGGCCGTGATCGAAGTTCTGACTACTGTACAACCAGCATCACATTGCTCCGGCCGTGTCATGCCCCTCAGCGCGCATGCCAGGCGTCAGTGCCCCATCCCCCGGGGCATGCGATGGCGCCAGGCCAAGCGCCGGCCCACGGACAGGGTCAGCTGCCGTGTCCACACAAGCGCCGGCCCACGGACAGGGTCAGCTGCCGTGTCCACACAAGCGCCGGCCCACGGACAG
>QAXN01002104.1:0-12719 GCA_004335795.1 Chlamydomonas sp. 3222 | reverse complement strand
GCGGCGCAGCGGTTGCACGTTGCGGCGCAGTAGTTGTTGCTGGTCATGAAATCGTCGTTGCATTTGCCCCAGCCGGCCTGCTGCGCACAGGTGAAGCCGCCGGGGGCTGGCACGTCGGTGCAAGAGGGGCTGGGAGGGGAGGGGGCGGTGCAGCGGTTGCACGTTGCGGCGCAATAGTTGTTGCTGACCATGAAGTCGTCATTGCATTTGCCCCAGCCAGCCTGCTGTGCGCAGGTGTAGCCACCTGTGGCCAGGGGAGGGCAAAGAATCAGGCATTTGAGAGCCGTGAGGTCAAGGCGCATCCACAAATATTTGTCTCATTCTACTTACTCGAATTCTACAAGTAAATCCGCCTACCACCTGGAATGTAACACAGAAAGCCAAAAACGGCAGGCCTTACCGGGCAGTCTATTCACGTGGCGGTACCACAGTCCACACGGCCCTACGATGCGTTTCCGATACTGAACCAAGATCGGTCACTACACCAAGCAATTACCACCTATCGCACCACGCCCTTGTCAGGCATCTCGCTCACCTGCCGGCACCACGTGCACACAGCCCCAAAATGAGTTCTTTCAATAATACTTTCAAAGCCCCGAACTGAGTTACCACAGTATTACCCACCATATCAAACAATCACGTCCTTAGCACGCCGCGTTCAGGCATCTCGCTCACCTGGCGGCACCACGTCCACACAGCCCGGCGACGAGCTGCCGCCGCCCCAGCCCCCCGTGTTGCTGCTGCACAGCCCGCACGACGCCAGGCACCAGCCGTTGAGCTTCATCCACGGCTGGGCGCACTGCCCCCAGTCCAGCTGCTGCTTACACGTGTACGTGCCTGCGCGTGAGGACAAGCACAAGGTGCGCATCAGCTTCTGGTAGGGTACACGTCAAGCAACTCCGTGCGTGTCAGCTAGCCCACCGGGCGGCACGCGCAAGTCCGTACATGTCCGTAGGCACTGCACTGCACGCACAGCTGGACACCCGACCACCCCCTGCCAACCCTCCCGCCCCTCGCCCCCCAGGTCCAGTTTCGCTGCCGCTGTGGTTACCCCTCTGCCTCCCCAACCCAGCCAACTACCACCTCAACAGTCACACCCACGCGCACAGCCGCACAGCCGCACACCCACCGGGCGGCACGCGCACGTCGCTGCACTGCGGTGCGGGCGGCAGGTTCGGCAGAGGGTTGGCGGGTGTGCAGTAGCCGCAGGTGGCTGCGCACCAGTTGCCGTCGCGGAACCACTGCGCGCTGCAGGTGCCCACGGCGCGCCGCTGGGCGCACGTGAAGCCGCCTGCGGGGGTGCGGCAGGGTGAACGGAGGCTTTAGTAAGTGACGTCTGCGTTCCAGAGTAGTCCTCTGCCAAGGTAGGAAATTGCCCAACGTAGTATCCGTGCCTCCATTCGCATGTAGCTGTAGTGCTGTTCCTTCTCCTTTCTTGTTACCGCGTGAACGCAAGTGCCATCCGACGACTGTCTCTAGCGAATCCAGCGGCATAGCTCTGGCAGTACAAGACCATGTGCCGCGGTGCCGCAACACACTGACCCACACTCACCGGGCGGCACCTTGCCGATGCACGCGCGCTGCTCTACCACGTGCCGTGAGGCATCCCCCAAGCGCCCTAACCCACACTCACCCGGCGGCACCTTGTCGATGCACGCGCGCTGGCCCTGCTTGCACACGCCGCAGCTGACGGCGCAGTAACCGCCGATAACCCGCACGTGTGGGTCCGACACGGAGGCCCGGATGGCGGGCGCGGAGCACTGCCCCTGGGCCACCACTTGGGGGCAGGTCAGGGCGCCTGGCGGGGAGGGGCAGGGTACAACCAGGAGAGGGACGGCGGTCTGCCATGCCAATTCATCACACATCACGGCGCGGGAGGGGCCTGCCAATGTTTGCATTTCCCGCCACTCTCACTAGGAACTTCATTAGGCTGGGTTCCCGTGTAGTGCTGATGCGCATGTGCACCATCGCACCAGCCCTGTGATGCCTACAATGTACACACTGGTGCAACAGCGGGCACACAATCGGCACACGGCGCATGGCGGCATGGGGCATCCTGCTCTCGTCGCACTCACTGCACGTACCTGGCGGCGCGATGTCCGTACAGTACGGCTCCGTCCAGCTCATGTACGACGAGTCCAGGGCGGGCGGTACGTCGTCGGACGCGTCCGCCATGCGGCAGAAGTTGGCGCCGGGGGCGGCCTTGCTGCCGCCGCTGACCCAGGAGCAGGTGCCCGAGTTCTGAGGTGGGCCGAGCAGCAGAGCAGCACGAAAAGGTTTGGATGCGCAAGAGTCAGTCCACTTGAACACAGGGCGTCCGGGCTTTGATCCTCGTGCGGTCTACAGCAACAACTACATATAAGGTGCATATGCAGGGGTTGCCGGAGCACGTACGAGTAGTGTTGCCATCGAGGCAGAGGCTTCGCCCTTCGCCCAGTGCACCTCAATCAGTACAGCGCGCTGGCCACCTCCCGCCGCACACCCCATCACCCACACAGCCCTCCCGTCAGTAAGTATTCCTCGGTAAGCTTTTTGCCCAGTTGTTGCATCTTTTGTTGCTCGCCGCTAACCTCGTATTGACCGTTGCCGATACAGTTACTTTGCCTCTCCGCGGTTACCCCCTCACCCATAGGTTGGTTGCGTTGATCCAGTACCAGGCGCTGAAGTAGCGAGTGCCCCACACTGTCACGCCGTCCGCCACCATAGGGGGGTCCACGGAGGCATCACCTAGAGGTGGAGAGCAAACATTACGTGGTTGCGCATTTCTGATGGGGCTAAAAAGATTTACATGCTTTTGCTGTCAGTGTCCAGCCCAACCCGTGAGCCCAACCCCTGCGCTTGCCTTTTCTGTGCACATTGTCGGGTGGACCAGTTCCGCGCTGTGGTACCCCACGCACACGCACGCACGCACGTACGCAGCAGCAGGTGCGCAGCCAGCCTGCCCCACCCATCCGGGACCACATGCTTCCGTCATCATCTATAATGCGTATATGCACGCCGCTTGCCCGCCCCACCTGGGTCCACCATCTTGATGTACAGGTGCTTGCCGCTGAACCAGTAGGCGTCGCCGCCGCCGTTCAGCACGTCGGCCAGCGAGGAGGCCTGGAAGGCAGAGGGGTATGGGAGGCAGAGGGGTATGGGAGGCAGAGGA
Source organism: Chlamydomonas sp. 3222 (assembly GCA_004335795.1). Taxonomy (NCBI): domain Eukaryota; kingdom Viridiplantae; phylum Chlorophyta; class Chlorophyceae; order Chlamydomonadales; family Chlamydomonadaceae; genus Chlamydomonas; species Chlamydomonas sp. 3222. Next base: position 9,568 of record QAXN01002104.1, on the reverse strand, counting down.
GTATGGGAGGCAGAGGGGTATGGGAGGCAGAGGGGTATGGGAGGCAGAGGGGTATGGGAGGCAGGGCAGGCAGCAGGCAGGCGTGCGGTGTTCGCTTGAGCCACTCAGCATACGCAACGTTTTAAATCTGTCGCTTCCGATCGCCTGGCAGAAGCTGCTCGACGGTCAGTCCTCATGAACTCCGACTCACTGGACTACTGCGCGCTAGGGAAGAGGCGGATGCCGGGTGGATCCCCTTGCCGCACGGCCTGACACCTGGGCCCCGTCGCTGAGCGCCTGGCCCCACCTAGCGCGCATCAACGACCACAGCTAACGGGAGCCGCCACCACGCACACCGTAAAACGTCCCACCTGGCGCACTGCCGAGTTGGCTGAGGGGTACCACTGGAACTCGCGGGAGATGTTGAAGGTGGTGCCTGGACACGTGGGGGAGGCAGTCGAGGGAGAGGTCCGGATGCGAGTCAGCAGGGAGCAGCACGTGCCTTGATGTACATGTAGGTACGGCAAGTGCCTTGCCAACCAGCGAGCTGCGCTGCACAGCGGCGACGTGCTTTTGCCATGTAACGCGTTGTTGCTACATAGGACAGCGTCACAGCGAGTACCGGTAAGTTGGCCGTTTGGAGTAAGCACCAGTGCACCATTGGGTTGCCGTAATACACAGAACGGCGCGTCCAACAAGGGGAGAGGAGTTGTCAAGGCGCATGCCGCCCCTCACCGCATTCCCCCACCCCAGGCCTTGCCCGCAGGCACGCACGCACCCTTGGGGTACCGCGTGGCGAAGACGAGGCTGCTACCCGGCGGGATCTGAGTCATGAACACCTGCATGCGGGAAGCCAGCGGTAACACAGTGTCAAGGAGCCTGTACGCTACACCCTGTTCAGCCGTTCCTCAGGTTACCCTTTTCCGGATCTCACAATACCCTTTCCGGTGTTCGCAATACCCTTTTCCGATACAAGCTTGTCCTGATACGTGCACGCCTTGACTTACCTGCACCGCATATTACGACACCCTTTCCGACCCACACCTGCTTCCGGTCCGAGCACGACGCCTTACATACTGCAAGACCGCTTGCCCCTTCATCGCGCTACCTACGCCATGCCCGCCCCCCTCCCCCCCAATCCACACCTGCAGGGTGGGCGTCGTGCCACTCTTCATGTGGTAATACCATCCGCCAGCCCCGCTGACGCCCGTGATGCCCTGATGAGGCAGCCAACGCAACAGGGCATGCAGGGCAATGTATAACAATATTCCAAAGACAACGGTTTGCAGCACGGGCATCGGTTGACTCCCAAGCCGTCCGAATCCTCCTGAAATCAACTTGGCCCGTCTTCGCAAAGGGCGACACGGTCATTGCTTGGCGCCACTACGGCACGACAACAGCACCCCACGCCGTGCACCTCCGTCCTCCCACGCGTTGAAACCCACCACGCACCCACGCACCTCGTTCCTGGTGATGGTGGTGTTCCTTGCATTCGCACCCCGGTACCCGAACGCCGCCACGTAGCCCAGCTCGTAGGGGGGGTCGGGCGGGAAGGCGTAGCCGCTGTCAACCTGGGGGACCCCCAAAAGCGGGTAGCTCGGGTGTTTCCAACGCAATAAATGCTATCAAGAAGTGACAGTAGTGTGCAGTCAGGAAATGACGAGGTGTGGTTCGGGAGTAGCCACAGGCCCTGTGGGAGGGGCAGGGGACAGCAGCGGCTGACCACGGACCACCACAGCCTCGCTGTCTGTGTGACTGGCGGCACCTGACAGCACCGGCGTTGCGCACAGAGCGTACGCACACCTCTTTACACACACCCACAGCAGGCCCCGCATGGTGGTGTCCTGGACTCCTGCTAGTCCCGACCAGCCGCATGGATCATCTCCAACTGCCGACCCACCCAGCAACTACTTTGCGGCACCCCGCCTTTCAACCCAGGTGGTGCGGCGCTGTGGCCCCACTATCCTCTCTGCTTCTGACCACACCAACCCGTGCACCCAACCCACCGGCACTGTGTACCCCGGCACTCGGACCTCAAGCCGTGCCACCGCCCGCCAGGGGTAGTAGTCGCACCAGTATGCGTTGTACAGCGGGTTGTAGCTGCAGTCGGGCCCCAGGTTCCACCACGTGGGCCAGCTGCACACCAGCGTGGGCTTGCCGCGCAGGGAGGCGGAGCCGTCGTGGTCTGAGGCCGAAAAAAAAAAGACAATCACATGTGTACATCTTAATGCGGGTACGGTAAAGAAGACCTACCACGTGGCACCATACGTGGGCTTGCCGCATGGTGGAGACGAGCAGTCGTACGTGGTTTGGAAGCGGACAGGGGAGGGGGGCAACGAATAAGGCACCAGGGTACTAGGGCATGAGTGCTGGTGGAGGTGCGGGTGCGGGTGCTGGTGGGGTGCACTGGGGTGGTGTATGGTGCATGCAAGGCAACGTACGACAAGCCGTACCGCATGAGTGAAGAGAGTGAGAGGGCCAGATGGCATGCGTGCGGGTTCATTCGCCCCACTCCCCTCTGGGCGCACGGCTGGATGCAGGGCCGGGCTCGCGATGCCCACAGAAAGGGCGGCATGGGGACGCCATGGCACCGGTCAGCAGCAGGGTGCGTGGCACCCGTGGCATTGCCCACCGATGTAGTTAACCCACCGATGTAGTTGAAGTAGCGGCCGGCGCCGGTTGCCACCGGCGGGTTGTTGATGAGCGCTCGGGAGTCGATGTTGCGGTAGGTGATGCCGCGACAGGCCGAGATGTAGCCGGGCTTGAACTCGTCACTGTGGCCGCGGAGTGGGTTGAGAGGCCAGCGTCAGCATGGGCGGAGAGAGAGCGTCATGTATGCATGCACACGCAGCACACGTGTGCAGCAATTCTGTTGCCGCATTGCTGCCAGGAGAAGCGTTCGCTTCGTTGCTTCGTCGCACTCCTGCGGGACACGCTTTAGCGCACAATGGTGCCACGTGCACAGGTGGCACGTGCACAGGCGACGACGTCCGATCAACCCGGCCCCATGCGGCCCACTACCGCAACACCGCGCGCCCCGCCCAACTGTGCATAATCGGGAACAGGGATGCACCCTTGTCGCAAGTTACTTGCTGCTGTTGCAGCGCGAGTACCGGTGCGTTGGGACGGCGACGGTCAGCTACGGCGTGGTGTCCGGCCACCTCCGCCCCTTACAACCCACCTTGCCTCCGTCCACGGCTCCCACGGGCCACCGCGTGCCCCTACCAGGCCCACACGTGCACCCATGCCCCTCGCACCACCACCTCCCGCCCATGTCCGCCCTACGCACCCCACTAAGGTTCCCACCAGCCCCACCAGTCCCACCCGCCTCACCAACACCCGCCCCCGCCCACCTGTGCACCATGCTGAACCACACGCTCTGGCGGCCCACCCCCAGCGATGGCTCGTACACGTAGTTGGCGAACGTGACGTTGGTGAGGATGGTCATCACGCGCGTGTCGTACCAGCGGAAGCCGGCGATGGGGTCGGAGGGGCCGGCGGGGTATCTGGGGGAGGGGGGGGGCGAGGTGGAGGTGTGTGTGTGTGGGGGTGAGGGTTAAGCCGCGTGGTGTATGCCGCGGGGCAACAAGTTGGTTGAGGGGCAGCACAGCGCACGTGCGAGCTGGGACACCAACAAACAATTCGTGTTTACGAAACAATAACCTGACTGTGAACAAGGAGTACTTGACAGTGCACATGCGGTCCATTTCAGCACAGCACAGCAGGTTCACATCTACATACATCAGTTGTGTCTAATTGCCCTTGTGCAGCATCCGTTCGAGGCCGCTCAGGCTCAGCCCCTGCTCGCGCCCGCACGCACTCACTGCGCATCCCTGTTGTTGGAGCGGCCGTTGACATAGGCGTTGGACACCTGCAAGCGTCAGGGCACCGGCCAGCACAAGGCAGGCAGGGGGGCACAGGTCAGGGCTCTGGGGGTCGACGCGTGAGGTACACGTGCAGTCGGCGCAGGGCTGCAGGTGGTGGTGCCCGCACGCTGTGACAGGGGTGCACAGGTCAGGCGGTGGTCGCGCAGTCGGCGCCGAGTTGCATGTGGTCTTGCCCCCACCCGGCGGGCTCGACCACAGCAACTGAAACGCTGCATTGCAGTGCACCAAGGTGCATAGTGCCATGCCAATGCCGCGCACCAGCCCCCAGTGCCTCCCCCGCCGCACTGCTTGTTGTCACCACCCGCTTCGAGGGTGCACCTAGTCAACGCCAAAGATGCCAACGTGCGACGGCGACCCGGTAGCTCCACCCTGACTAGGTGTACGCAAACCGCCGCTCCCTACACCCTTCACATTCGCAGGCTCCACCACTTGCTCCTCCCTTAGCCCCTGCCCTGCGCTGCCCTCCACTGCTCTCTAACTCCTCACCCCCCTCCCCGCCTCCCCGCCTTCCCGCCCCCGGCCCATCTGCGCCAGGCCGAACACGCTGCAACCCCTTAGCTCCCCGTGCCCTACCCTGCCCTCCATTCCCTACTACTATTCACCCCGCCCCGCTTTCAGCCCTCCCCTGCCCCACCTGCGCCAGGCCGAACACGTTGGCCCCCCGCGTGCAGTCGTGCGCCTCCCACCCGATGACGCGCACTCGGGCGCCCCAGTGGCTGATGCCCCACTGAGCCAGCCAAGCCTGTGTGGGTAAGGAGGGCCGCGAGCGCGTGGGCAAGGAAGTGCGGCACGTGTGGCGTGTAGTACGACAAAGTGTGTTGCTAGTACTTGGATGCACAGGGTGCCTAGGCCACCAGGTGCTCAAACCATATGAATACACATGGTCACGCAGTAGCTATCCAAGTGGCACGTACCAGGCGTAAGCCTTGGCGTGCCAAGCTGCCCACACACGTGTCAAATCCACGCACGTCGTTCCGTTCTACAACTTTACGGCTTTGTGTTTAGCCGGGTTAACATGTGTCCAGCCACGCACGCACCTTGTTGTTGGTGAAGCTCATGAAGGCCAGGGCAGTGCCAGTGTCATCCCTGGTGAGGTGGTGAGGTGGGGGTGGGGGCGGGGAGGGAGACGCGGGCTACATGAAACTACGCGAGGAAGCAGCCACCACAATAGTGCAGGTGTCGGTGCTGCAGGGCATTGGCGCACCGCTGCTGTGGTGTGGTCACGTGGCATACAGACACACACGCACCTCTGCCCAGGGCGGCCGTGTCCCTGTCTCGGCCACGTGGCCGTGCCGACACGGCATGCCGGCTAGCACGCCTTGCTGACGATCGACACCACGTGTGAGTGCGCTCGCACTATCTATCACCCCGCCCTGTACGTTATGTACGGACGGACGTACCTGGTGTCGAATTCGTACCGCCCCGAGCTGTAGTACAGCTTCCCGCCGTCCTGGTCGTTGATCCACAGCTTGCCGCCCACGTAGATGCCGCCCGCCATAATCCTGGAGGGTACGGCAGCACGGTACGACAGGTAAGAGGAGGCAGTACGACCGCAGGAACAGGGATTTCTGAAAATGCATAGGCCGTTACGTTCCAGGTAGGTCATAGATTCTTGGTTGTCCTGAACACGACAGTTTTGGATGTGAGCGGGTGCAGCAAAGCGCCAGCGGACATGAAATGCGTGTATTAAGGGCACGAAGGGGCGGGCGCAGCCGAGATGAGGTCCGGATCAGGGCAAGGCAAGGACTCACCAGAAGTAGCCCGTTGAGTGCACTGTGTTTCCGTCGAAGAGCTTGAGGGGGCGCTGGTAGGGCCGCACTATGGTGCGCATCCAGCGGTGGTCCTGCAGTGGGGTGGGCAGGCACGTGGGGGGCATGGGACAGGGACAGGGGGTGAGGGCCGGTCGCTCCCGTGCAAGGCAAGTGCGCATGACACGGCAGCCGTGCATACCGGTAGAGCAGCAGTCAATGGCCTTGGCTTCATCGGCACCGTTTCAGCGTCTAGGGTGGTCTGATTCATAGTCGTTCTGCACACATGCACCACGCCACCCCACTCTTACCCCGATGGGCTCGGGCAGCACCGGGAAGCTGAAGCCGGAGAAGCCACCGCTTGCCGCGTTGTCCTGAATGGAAAGGGAAAAGAGCAAGGTGTTGCGGCCTCCGAAGCGCCGCAGCAGCTTTGCGTCCGACACGTACCACACCACACCAGGGTAAAGCAGTGCTGTGCATCAGGCGTCAGCAGCGTCGGGCGGCAGCCCACCTTGAATGCGTTGTTGGGGTTGGCGGCGTAGAAGACGGAGGCAGCTGCGTCCGCCGGGTGAGCCAGGTTGGGGTTCTGGCGGCCGGAGGGGGGCGAGGAGGAGTATGCGTAGGCGATAGGGCAGCTCGCAGGCGAAGTTGGTCACTTTTGAACCGCAGTAAAACCCAGTGCGCATCCGTGTTCCCACCAGGGCGCGTGTGGGAACGAGCGCTTCGACCTGCCCTAGCCGTCCGGCCACGTGACCCTTGCATCCGTTCCATTAAGTAACCAGTGTTTCTCCCAAACGCCTTTCAGGCGCGGGGTATATCTCAACCTGACAGCACCATGAAACGCTCTTCGCTACGACACCACCCAGCCCCACCTCCACAAACAGCTCGCCGCTCTGCGTGACGCCCCCCGCCGGGTTGCCGATGGTGTGCACGAAGGCCCCCAGGTTGTGCTGCAGCCAGTTGTGCTCCTCCACACCGTCCTGGAGGGCAGGGGGGCAGGGAAAGAGGGTCACAGCTGTTGGCACTGAACGCGAGACGAGCTCGCCCCTCAGTGTGCCATGGACGAACCAGTTGTGCGCCTCCACAACATTCTTAGAGGTGGGGGCTAGGAGGCGACAGAAGGGGGCGACAGGGGTCTTAGGGGTGTAAGGCGGGAGGGCATCAGGTACTAAGTGGTCCAATAAAGCTGATCGGGGGCATGTCCGCGTAAGGCTGTTGCCCGCTGGCCATCTTGCGCCCGACACGTGGTGGGTGCACGTCTTGCTTGTACCGAACGGCTCTTCCCAATACCGTAGATGACGCATCCACTGGTGTACGGCATCGTGGCAGCCAAGCCGTAGGGCTTCGCCGTGCACCCCAAGACCCCATGTGTATTAAGCCACGTAATAACCCAGTGAACCACGGCAACACCTACGCTCACCTTTACGGGAAGCCAGCGACCCAAATGTATTGCATGATTTAAAGGCACAGTTACCCCACCTCGATGCCAAAGCAGCTGCACGATGCGTGGAACGCCAAGTTGTCGCTCAGCAAAGACAGTCATCCCACCGTCATCCCACCCCGGCCACCCCACCTCGATGTAGAGCTGCCCGCTACGGCGCATGCCTGAAATTTGCATTCCGTGTGTATTAAGTAGTAACCCACAGCCACGCGCACACCAATGCCCACCTCAATGTAGAAGCAGCTGCCCGAGGCGTGGAAGGCCACGTTGTCGCTCAGCGTCAGGCCGTTGGTGCCGTGAATGACGTAGCCTAGTGGCAGTTGGGTGGTTGGAGTTGTCGAAAAAAGAGGGAACAATTGCAGGGGGAGGGAGCACAGACGGGACACCGCTTGGCGCAGGCATTCTTGTGTACGGCTGTGCTCTGTTTCGCGATGCGTCGTGCGCGTGGTGTGCAGCAGTGTAAGCAGGTACAGTTAGGTACCGCTGCTGCAGTATTACTTTGACCCTTGAGACTTGAGAGCATTTTCAAATTCCTATAAACTGGAGAGCACCCAACCACCTACATCTATAGTAGGATGTGTAGACGGCGCAGTCACGTGCGTACGACACGCCCCCGCTGGCGTCACCAGCGTGATGCCTGGCATGGGGAAGGGCAGGAGAGGAAGCATAGGCACAACAAGTCGCAAAGTGTAATCAGGTGTCAACCGCCGCTGACCCGCTGGCAGCCATCCGTTCAACGCGAGCATGGTGCGTGGTCGGGACGCGGCGGGCGGCCAAGGGCAGGCCAGGGTCGTGCGTAGTATCTGAGGCTCCTGCAGGGTCGAGGTCCCAAGGAGCCAACCAACGAACAGGGGATCATGTCATCCAGCGTACCAAGCCGCCGACCCACCAGTGGATAGGGTACGCCCCGAGCACGTTGCGCTGGCCCATCCGGTACGCCAGCACGCCCTCCAGCCGACCCTGGGGGTCGGTGGAGAGCGGGGTTTGAGGGTGCTGGAGCAGTGGGGTGCGGTGGTGTGGGCTGCAGGGATGACATGGAGTGCGTGCCGCACCTACATGCAGCGCGGAAGCCGCGCGTGTGGGGTTGCGGGGGTGCGGGATGCAGGCGCTTGCTGGAGCGCCGGGGCTTCTGCGTGGATCTTGATAGTGACCGCGGTGCATGAGGTGGCGTGTACGGCAGGGTACGGCATACCCCTCATGGCTTGCCGTACGCGTCGGCAAGCCGCCAGCGCCACCCCTCTCTGCCAGTTCCCTGCCCCCTGCAGGCCTACCGGCACGCCGCCCCTTACCCACCTGCCCCATGATTTTGACGTGTGCTCCCTTCTGAGTGTCCCCGCTGGCCTGCCACGACTGGAAGGTGATGGAGCGGGACAGCAGCCCCACCTCCGTCTGGTACTCGGAACCACTGACAAGGAGGGAGGTGTGGTGAGACGATGAGCGATGCAAAGCGATGCAGAGTAGAACGGCAAGTGCAGGCGGCCAGGAGGTGGAAAGTTAACATATCGATGCGCCGAAAAGGGCCCTGGCAATGTGAGCCGCCTGTCCCTTGGCCGCGCAGTACGGTACCCAGCAAGCAGCTTGTGCTGCGACGTATGTGCACCACAAACCCACCCGTAGTGCGAGTACTGCAGCTGCCGGTCCAGTACGATCGTACGGCCGTCGCTCGACACGGACTGTACGGCGGCCACCTCGTTCTGGTTCTCGTACTCGTCCCGGTAGATGGAGGTAGCCACGAACAGCAGCTGCCCAGGCCGCCACGACCAAACGGGGTCCTGCGCGGGCGGCCGGGGGGCGAAGGCAAAACAAAACTCGTGTTGCAAAAATGAATGACTTCCTAACTCTGTGCTGAGCAGCAGAGTGCCCCTGTCGCACAGGCACAGCCGGCCCGACCGCCCACCACCCCCTCTACGCGGCCTTTCTGGCGCCTGCTGTGGTGTACACGCTAACCCACACAACCACCAACCCACACGACAACGTCCAGGCTACCCCTTCACTCTGGCCCTTGACACCCACTTGCAGCGAAAGCCAGTTGTTGCCCCGCTGTGCGGTGGCGGACAGCCGTGTCCAGGTGGGCAGGAAGGCGGTGCCGTGCGCGTCCAGCTGCCCCCCGGACTGCACCTGGATGCCCAGGTCGCCCGTGGACACGCCTGCATGGGCCAACGGGATACAAGTGCGGGGATACCAGCAAGCATTAAAGCAGGCTTGACAGGGGCTGCGTGTAGGCTTCCAGGAAGCGACACGTGGGCAGGGCGCGCAGGCGGGTCATCTTGGTGCCAGCTCGGCCCTCGACAGTGAGTGGGAAGCGCAAGCAGGGCGAAGCGGCGCCGGTAGGGATTGTGCGTCAACGGCAATTAACGGCGTCCGACCGCAGATCGGTGTGGGGGCTGACGAATTTCCCCTACAGGTGCATGTCGTTTTCCGCAACCATGTGGTGCCCCATGCAGGCCTCTCTGCTCTCTGCCCTCACCCGGCGAAGGCGTGAAGGTGATGGTGATGGGCCCGTTGATGCGGCA
>QAXN01002102.1:3223-13417 GCA_004335795.1 Chlamydomonas sp. 3222 | reverse complement strand
AACCAGCTACAGCAGCTGAGGTCACTATCCGGTACCGATGGGGTGTGCCCTGCCTCGTGTGGTGCTGTCCGTGCCCGCAGCCCCCCGCTCAACAAGTGGCGCATGGAGGTGCTCACGCGCTCGGCCGGCGGCACCGTCTTCCACTACGACAGCTACACGGAGGGCGCGGAGCCCGTGTTCCGCACCTTCCCCAACCGCCAGCCTGTCACCCTGGGGGCGGACCAGCTGATCCTGGGTGTCGACAAGTGAGTGCTAACCCACGTGGCATACACGTGCGAATGCGTACACGAGCCCTGCAGTCAGTGGTGCAGTGGCAACCAAGGCGAGCACGGCAAGTCTGTTGCAGCAGTGGACTGGTCTGTTGTGCACGTGCGTACGGCTGCGGGGTATCCCTGTCCCAGCCCACCCCGCACCTGCCGCCTACCCACCCACGCTCCGTTGCCTCACACCCGCGCTGTGACGCCTGCAGGCGCAACCTGGACCTGGGGCTGGGCGGCGAGTGGCTGTACGGCGACATTGCCGTGCTGTCCGTGTACAACCGCGAGCTGAGCGTTCAAGAAGAGCAGCTCCTGGCCCAGGCATACGGCTGCCGCTTCAACCTCGTGCCCGAAGGTACGTGTTGCGCCTACCTGTGCGTGTGGGCCATCAACCTGTCGCCCAGCTCGTTACTCACCAACGTCAGACACCTCCTTTGCCGGTCTAGCCTCATCAGTCGGCCATGGCGGCATGTATGGGGTCTGGCACGTGCGCCTAGGGACCGGCGTCATGAGTAGTGCGCTCGCTGTGCCACAACCGTGCCAGCAACGCGCAAGCCTTTTTGATGGCCGCCCACGTGGAAACGGCCGCCATATCCCCGCCGCTTGGGCAAAATGTCTTAGTCAGCTGCTTTCCCGTTATATTCTCACGCGTGCCTGCCCCCCCCCAATCGTACACCGCTTTTTGCAGAGTGCACCGTTGTGGATGGCTACACGGTTGTTGCCGCCAACCTGGACCACAAGGGGGGCGACCTGGCGCCGGGCTGCACCAGCTTCGACCCCTCTACGTACGAGCGCATCGCCAACCAGGGCGCTGCGTTGTGCACGGGCAGCAGCAACTGCGCGGGCTTCACCACCTTCCAGTGGGGCGGCCAGTCGTGGGCCTGCCCCAAGGCCACCCTCAGCCGCAAGCTGGTGACCCAACCGCAGGACATGCAGTTCTGCCTCTACAAGAAGAAGAGCACGTAACCTGCACAACTTCACACTAGTAGCTTATATGATCTGAGCTTATATGATCTTCTATCTCTCGATTCACTGCGCCCTATTGACATGGGATTTGTGGTTTGGTGCCACGCAACTCTATGCACCGCACCTGGCATGGTCCCATTACACGTGCAGTCGTGCACGTGACCCAGCTGCCGCTATAATTAAATGCTAGCCGATACTTCTGTATTAATTTATCCTAGCCTCATGCTGAGTTGCTCATTTGTGGTAATGCCCCTCATTTGGGCACCTATTTTGGCTTTTGCGCTCACCTGCCTGCGCTGCTGCAATGAGGGGGGCCTTAGCATGTTTTAAGTGAAGCACGACCTGGGGCGCGGCTCTGGCCGGATCTCCTTGCCTGTTGTGACGTTAGGAGTCGTCAGGGCACGCATAAGCGCATCTGAGGATGGTCGGGCCAGGGGAGCTCCCTTGCTGGCTTGGATGTGGCCGTCCTTGCTGGTGGCCGTTGCCAACAGCAGACATGTGCAACGCCTGTTCACCAACACCCTGCTCCCATTCATCCTTTTGCGTTGTAGCCACTCATCCTTTCATCCGTTGTTGCCCGGAAGGGGACAATGCCTGGCATGTAGGGCTGTTTGCCGAAGGGTGCCGCTGGGTGAATTGAGGGAGTGAAGCAGTCGGGTCGCATACTTCATGCTGACCCCTGACGTATCTTGCCCGAGAAATCGGGCCTCTGGCTTTCACTGCTGGCCTCGGAGTCTACCATGTTGCGTGTGATGACGCTTTACGGGCAAGCCAGAGCAGGCTTGGACCAGCAGGCTTGGACTATGACATGGGGGCAGTTTGACTGCTGTACGGTTTAACAGTCGCATGTGTCGCAGGTCTGCCCCTGCCGACGGCCCTGATCGCTGTAATTCATGTAGTGCTGTAAACATGTGTATTAGTCTAGCCTCGTAGTGGTACGTTTCCTGCCACGCTCCTCCTGGCAAGCTCGTCCAGAGCCATTGCATGATTAACGTATGCCGGCATGCAGAACAATAGAATAAAAAGCTATAACATTCTCGCATATGTATCATGTTAAGGCGTCGTATCCACAGCACAGGCTACACGCCATTCCTCGGTCGCCTTTCCTTGTTCGGAAGGCAGGGCAGCGGACCTACGAGCTGTTAGCAACAGCAATGGCGCGCAAAATGCCTGTCAGCGCGCAGCGGGCAAGCGTGGGCACGCGGAAGCTGGCTCAGCTGTCGCCCACGCCCTTCCTTCAGCGCCGGGGGACGTGCGCCAGACGGCGTCTTGCTGGCAAAGGAGGCTTGTGAAGTACCTACTGGTAGGAGTGCGTGCGTGATTGGGGTACTCCGGCGCGCTCGCGGGGTGTACCTGTGAAGCGTGAACACCACCACACGCCTGACGCCCTGCATGGGGGCGGGTTTGGAGGCACCGCCGTTAGCCGCGGCACCGGCGTGGTCGGGTTGGGGCCCCGGCTCATACCCCTTGTGCCCCACAATAAGGAGGGCAGGCCCGCGCGTGGTGCATGCCGCGGTGTGCGACCCTAACGTTGTTGATAGGTTACTGCGGTAGTGGGCGGGGCAGTGGCGGGCAGAGCTTGTGGGCACGTACGATATGCGCTCTAAGGCACGTGCAGGGCTCGGGCTGCCAGGTTGCTGCTACTCGTGGTACGCGTGGTTGTGCATAGCTAGTGGACACACAGCTGAGCGTGTACGAAAGCTTGCACACCGCACGGCACAAGCCTAACGCGTGGAAACACAGGTCTGATGATTCAACATCTGTGCTGGGAAGGGACGGAACCGCAGGGCTGACCAACGTACCTTTTCCACGGGCGCGACGATACTCCGCAACTGTGAGCACCCGGAATCGCGGCTCTCACGGCCCCTCACGCAGGCTTCGCTGCTAGTCCCTAACCGCAGCGAGGGCGTCCCCTCTGCACTACTCGGTTGCCCAGCGCTTGCCGTACTTGCACTACCCACACGGCGGAGCGGCAGGAGGCATGGCAGGAACCGGCAAGACGCAGGAAGCCAACACACGAGGAGGCCGTGCTGGGCCTGACAACAAGGTGAGGAACCTTCCTCATGGCCATCAGGCTGGTGGGTCGGCAGCAGGAGTAGCGGTGGGCGGGCTGGAGGGCGCGTGTCGGTACTGGTACTAGTAACGGTACCTTGTTGAAGCTGGGGTTGTGGGGCCCAGGGCTGGGCATCACTCGGTAACACACGCTTCTGTGCGCGCAGAACTGACATGGAAAGGGCGGGGAATGTGGGGAGACGCGGGAGCGCTTTGCTATGGAAGGGGGAGGGGGGTGGCACAGGTCGCTTGCGCCATTCACTTTGTGTGGGCTATATTGTAATGGTGGAGCTCATGCCCGACTGTAACGGCGTGTACTGCGGGCTAAGTAGTGCAGCTGGTAGGTCCAGCTACTTGCTTGTGACATGTGCGTCGTCATGGGGCGCAGGTTCAGGGTGTGAGCTGCTCCCAGCTAGCGGCAGGAGCGGAACGCCACAGCAGCCTTCAGCAGCAACCTTTACTTACCGTCTAGCGTGAGAGGTGAACATACTGTTACCACTGCGACGATTGACCCGTTTTGCTTTCATCTCTTGTCAAAGAGTGTTGTGCGAGGTTGGTTTGCAGCTGACACGTGGCAGTCGCGCCCTTTTCGGGAAAAGTGACGGCCGCGAAGGGTGGCAGTCACCCCTGCGGCGCGCTGTGAAGGCGTCTGATACAAGTGAAGTATGGTATTTATCAGGTCCAGCTAATGCTTGTCACTATAAGTACATACATGGGTTAGACTGATCAAAATACATGGGGTAAGAAAGTTCAGGGCGTGACCTTGCTGGCGCCCCTTGCTCAGTGCGACTGGCGGAACCAAGGGCCAAACGTCGCTGGACCCCTTTCCAAGTTGTTGCTGTCCTATGATCCGAATCCTTTTATCCGCACTGTCGACCAGTGCAATTCTCATTTTTTGGTCAATGAGTGTTGAGTCGGACGCTGGAGTTGAGGGACGTCGTGCTGGTAGGCGGACCCTTGTCGGACAAAGTGGCTGTCAACCTGCAGCTCGGGTAACGCAGGAGGATAAAGATGAACGCATAACTGGCTACACGAACTGGCTACGTAGCCATAATCGTCCACGGTTCGCCAGCGTATGCAAGAAGCTGCACCCCGGCTGCCTGCTGGGCCCTATGATCCCCCCGCTGGCTACAACCACGCGCGCCAAACGTCCTTGCTAACGCTCAGTTATGAAGCAAGTGCATCAGCAACTCTATGTGCTTGCAGATGCCGTGCTGGCTGCCACCTTGGTGCATTGCAGGCCTAATCCCTGAGCCCATGTACGACCGAGGGCCCATGAGAGATTCTTTATAACCCGCACTGCGCTCGGCTTGTGTACCGAGTAAAAATTTGCCCTAGTGCACTTACCCGACTGTGCGTCGCAGAAGACGTTCCGTGCGCAGCCACATAACCCCTGGCTGGCTGTGTGTAAACCTCTGTCGCCATCACCAAGCCACCGAGCCGTGCGTTCCCTTCTACAGGGACAGCTAGTGAACTGAGCATGCGGAAGAGGATGAGTCTTCCTGTTGCACTCTTGGTGCTTGTTTCAAGCGCTCTGGCTGCTGTCCCAGGTGGGGGGTACGCGTGGCTCTTCACACTTACTTGGGCCTCGTCTGCCCTGAAGGCCGGTCGTCCTCCTGGTGAACTGTTTACAACCTTCCATCTTGTAACACGCCGTAGCACAGAAACTTGTTGTAAGCCTTCTATCAGTATCATATCAGCTCTAGAATCAATACGGTGTCTGCCGTCACAGACTTGCGTGCTGACTGACAAATCATTTTCTCGCTGCTGCGATTTTCCCCCGCCATCACCGTGCAGCCCTGGCCGGCTCTTCCTGCAGCGCCTCCGCCCCGCCCTCGGACCTGCCCTGGGCGCTGGTGCCCGACGTGCTCAACCTGGACGCATGCGCCGACTGCGTGACGCTGGGGGACACCGGCCGGCAGGGGTACCAGAGCTTGGTGTCGTGGAGGGACTCCAACACGCTGCCGGGCGCATTCAACCCGCGTAACAACCGCGTCGTGACCTTCGACACAGGTGAGCGTCAGGGGCGTGCCTTGCGTGCGAATGCGCGGCGCCGCAGGTTGACGGCCGCGTGCCCAAGCGGTAAGCATCCTGGTGTCGCGCGTGGTAGACTTACTTGAGCGGTGGGATACCTCTCTTGTTGCTGCTGGTGTTGTCGGCAGGTTGTGTCCTTGTTGTGTTCTTTCGCTCCATGCATGTCCCAAGCAAGGCGGGTACTGTTCTTGCTGGTTGATGCCGTGTCGTGCCCTGCCAGGCTGGTGTATACCCTCATGCATGACCATCCTAGCTCTATCTTGGCCTTGGAAGCGCTAGCCTTTGGCATGCATGCTGTTCCTCATGGACATAGTGGCCTTCTCCCCTCTTGTATGTTTGCATCACCCTTGCAGCTGTCGCCAAGCCGTACGACTGTGCCTTTAGTGTCGACAACGACGGCCGTTACACCCCCAACGGCTACGTGGGGTTCCACGGCTCCTGCAGCGGATTCTTCCAAGCCAACCTAACCGTCAACAGGGTCGGCACCCCAACCGCCTGGGGCCCCGCCACCAACCCCAACGCCCCCTTCTCCCTCGTCCTCATCAGCCGCCCTTCCGGACCGGGCACCGGCAACACCAACTGCCAGGGCCGGCCCCAGCAGACCTACTTTTCCACCTCCCGCAACAAGTTTGAGGCTGACCAGCAGATTACTTGGAAGAGCCGCGAGATCTGGATCTTCTCGCCCGGCGTCGAGTACGCCCTCCGCCTGTTCTACGGCAACCAGATCCCCTGGTGAGGCACGTGCACCTGCTGAGCTGGTGGACTTGCTTTGGCTTGCACGTGTGGACCTGCCCGCAGCAGCCCGCAGCAGTGTGGATCCGCTGCACCGGAACTTTCACTGCTGCACATTCACTGCAGCCTGCGTGCGTGCACCCTGTTTATATTTATTCTACACTTGCACCCTAGCCACTGGAGGTAAACACGCACGCACGGCAGTCACTCAGTAGCTCTCAGTGCGGCTGCCGCCGATTTGCACCACTCTTGACTCCGCTAGCTGCCACCTGCTGTGCACGCTTGCTTCCTGCAGCCCCACGCTGAACAAGTGGCAGATGGAGGTGCTCACGCGCTCTTCCAGCGGCACCACCTACACCTACTACCGCTACGCCGAGGGCGAGGACCCGTTTGTGCGCTCCTTTGCGGGCAAGCCCGTCCTCGTGGGCCCCGACGAGCTCATCCTCGGCGTCGACAAGTAAGTGCTACATACATAGTACATACAGCAGTAGCACAGGCAAAGCGGCTCACCGGAATGACGTGGGCGCACCATGGTTGTCTGCCGCTGGCTGGCCCCAGAACGTGGTCACCGCACGCCGCAAGGAGGGCCCCGTTGCGTAGTCCAGGCGCATTGCCTTTTCGGGGTGTACGACGGCTCCGTCTTCCTGTCGCGCGGTGGTAGTCGCTTTCTGACGCCCTACCCCCTTAATACCACGCAGGGTCATGCCCGCGTAACATTATTATATTACTATTATTATTATTATTATTCCTTGCTTTTTTGGGGTTGGGTTGTACAATGGCTCCATCTTCCTATCGCGCAGGCGCAACCTGGACCTGGGGCTGAACGGGGACTGGCTCACCGGCGACATTGCCGTACTGTCCGCCTACAACCGCCAACTGTCTGCCGGCGAGGTGGAGGCCCTGGCGCAGGCCTACAGCGGCCGCTTCAACCTCCTCACCCAGCGTAAGTGGTGTGGTGTCTGACGTGGGCGCTGCGGGTGGACGCTTTACATGCTGATGAAATTTACCCGTCAGCCTGCTGCAGCTCTGGCAAGGAGTAACAGGAACGTCTGTAACGGTACAAGTGCGCGTGTGCCGACACGAATCGTGCAACTGCCGTGCTGCATGAGAGCATGCCCTGTTGAACGTGGTCGGGGTCAGCAATGATCCTGAGGCCACACCACCTGGACTGCTGGAACACAAGATGCAAATTGCCAACTACGCGCCTGCGTGCACGAGGGAATTAGGCCTCAGATGCGCGTCAAGTGCTGACTGAACAGCAACGAAGTTGCCCAGCGCTGCTTTCATAGCTCCTTTCATAGCTCGTCCTTGACTCGCCCCTAAACGGCCATGGTCCTGGTCCCCCTGGCACCACAGAGTGCCCCCCTATGGCTGGCTTCACCGCAACCACCAACGTGGAGTTCAGGGGGTTCGACACCTCCACCGGCTGCGCCACCCTCATCGGCAGCACCAAGGCTGTGGCCGTGTCGGCCGCCGCGTCCCAGTGCCGCAGCAGGACCGACTGCGTGGGCTTCACCACCTTCGAGCATGCCGGCCTACTGTACGGCTGCGGCAAGTACTTCCTGGGACGCACGCCGGTGCCCGCCGCGCCGGAGAGGGCCGCGTGCCTGTACAGGAAGAGCACCTGATGCACGAGGACTGGCGAGGAGAGGGCAATTTAGATAAGTGTAGGCGCTCGCACCACTGTACCAGGTTTTGCGGCTGTCCGTGGCCATTCCCACATGCATGCACATATATCCGTCCAGACCCTTGACCAGCACACACAATCGTGTCACAGCTTCCCGTTTGAGTTTGGCTCTAGGCACGTCGACACAGTCAGCGGACTGCACTGTGGTTGTGGTTAGAAGCTGCTGGTCTCTACGGGTGTGCAGGGTGTACATAGTGCAGTTGCCTTTTATTTTCGTGTCGGTAGGCCTGTGCCTCTGACCGTATAGCTGAACATTCTTTACTAGATCCGCACATGTCGCGGGCGACCCGCAACGTTGGTGGCTGCCACGAGTCCGAATCACAAGAAAGGTGTAGGAGTCGAGTCGTCGTTGGGTACGTGTGCAAGTCGCATGCTGACAATGTGTGCCTTGCCGTGCGCTGATCTACGTGCTCTGCCGACACATGGGGTGTTTAATTGTACGGTGGGGGACTTGTACAGATGTAAATTACCAGCTGCTTCCTTGCTGTGCGGCTCCGCTCACCCTATGTGGTTTCTTCGGACCACCGGATGAGGGCATTGCACCACGCCGCACGAAGGCAAGGGCACGCACGCACAGCGGCACAGGGTGTAGCGGCACGTGGCAGCACGCTCTGACCGACCGACTGCGTCGCCACGCCAGGCCACGCCCCTACCTACCTTGCAGTTTGCTACCTACCTTCCTTGCGGTTTGCTGTGCCGCCGTGCGCGGACTTGACGGTTGCACGCGCCAACAGGCGGTCCCTTGCCCAGCCAGCTCCCGTCCATTGGCTTCCAGCTACCGCCGGTCGGTCAGCTCCCTGCCGCCGCCAGCAACGTGCCCTGCAGAGGCACCACGCTTTGTATCATATTGACAAGGAGCACACTGAGATACTTGACGAGGGTGTCGTCCGCTGCTGGGCGTGCCCGGTAATCAGGACGCTTTCGTTACAGTAGTAATGGCAGCGCTGCGGCAGCTTGGCGCACGTGCCCCGCTCCTGCTGGCAGTTTGGGGCAAATCTTTGGCATGGCCGTACGGTAAGCAATTGTAACATCTTGCCATCTGCCGCGAAACTGGGTTAAACCGTCTGCTGCATTGCCCTCACAAGCAACATAGTGTCTACTCAACTTCTAAAAGCTGCTAGCAGTGGGGCTGCGCCGGTGTTGCGAAGTGGCGTCGTCGCCGCACTTGAAATGCACCTCGCAGCAAACGAGCAAAGAGTGCATGACAAACCAAACTAAAAACAACCTGGTACACCTGGTAAGGCCGCTTGGCAAAGCCCTCGTTCCAACCGCACGTCTAGCACCTGCCGACTCAGGCTGCCTCGATGGGCCAGTCCGATTGCGGTCGCCAACGTGCCTTCATGCAGCTGCACCAATGGCCCTCACCAATTAAACGGCCGCCTCTCCAGCATGCCAGCGACAGTAGGTATACTTTAAACTTACATACGGACCGCCACACTCTTTGGGCCACGACGGTCGTCTCCTAGGCCACAAGCCCGCGAGCGCGGTGACCCGTGGGTCAGTCCCACTGCTTGGCATCGCCCGACCCAAACGGCGAGCAGCCACATGGGCATCTCATAGCTGCTTCCTACAGGTAGGATTCAAGAATCTCCTACGCTCCCGATGCGCTCCGGCTTTCAAAATCATTATGCGCCGCTCCCTGGCCTCAACCCGCCGCCCCCGCGCCCTCGTTTGCACCTGTCACGCACGCAGGGCGCTCTCCTAACTGCAACCAGCTGGATATAAACAGCATATATGGAAGCCCTCCGTCCTTTGGCCATGGCTGCAGACGGCCGCGTTTCGGTCTCACAGACCGATGGCGCCCAAGCCCTAGCGGTGGCCCTGGCCGGCAGCTACAGCGGCCGCTCCCCAAAACAGCACAACACGCATGACCCCTCCTCCTACGCTGCCGGGTCACCTGCACCATCAATGGCCCAAGGCTCCTACATTGACGGGCTACACTCCTCTGCACTGCAACAAAGTACTGGTTCCACGGGCGCAACGCTCCTTCAACTCCAGCGGGAGGTCTCGACCCATGGGTCGGTGCGCCCTTGGCGCCACCCAGCAGCCCCAGCCCAACGCGGCCCGCTGTTGCAGCCTATCCACAGCCGGGAGCATCTTGCAAAAGGCTTGCATTCAGCCATGGAGGAGCCTCCGCTGGTGCCTTTTGGAGAGGCGGACAGCCCGCCGCCTCGCGAGCCGTTCACAGGGTCAATGACGGCAACGGCCGCCGCGACGGCCTCGGCAACAGGCGGCGGGCTCGTGACTCCAGACGTGTCCGAGGACCGTGCCAACAATGGAGCCCACGCTCGTGGGGCTATGGGAGCGGAGTTTGCGAGGCCTGAAGCCGGAGGCCAGCAGGGGGGCTGGCGTTCGTCGCACAGCAGCAGCGTGGATGGCCTGCCATGCACGGCGGAACAGCAACCGGCGGCGGGCTGCTGTGGCGACACGCCGGCGGCAGCGGCGACGGCTGCGGTGGCGGCAGCG
>QAXN01002100.1:162-13420 GCA_004335795.1 Chlamydomonas sp. 3222 | reverse complement strand
CCAGCCACACAAGTCCCTTGCGCGTATGTCCCAGTATGTCCGTTGTCCGCCGCAGTTGAGCCGTGAGCAATCAACAGGCCCCATACATGTGCGGTCAGTGAGCAGCACTGCGTACGTTCTCCCACCACCGTTGAGCCATTAAAGGCCCCATACACGTGCGGACGGTGAGCACCACTGCGCCATTTACGGTGGTCGGGACCGCCCACAAAAACAAATAGGTTGCATTGACGTACGTTCTCCCACCACCGTTGAGCCATTAAAGGCCCCATACACGTGCGGACGGTGAGCACCACTGCGCCATTTACGGTGGTCGGGACCGCCCACGAAAAACAATTATGTTGCATTGAGCAACAATGCGCCTACCCAGATTCGAGCTGGGGTTTCCTCGGCCACAACGAGGTGTACTAACCACTATACTATAGGCGCTCCGAAACCCTGAGATGATAACAATTAAAAAGTTTAATATTATAAGAATGATACATAAGGTATAAGTTGCGTCCAAAGTCCAATGCGGGGCGAAGGTTGGACTTTGGACGACAGTCCGACAGCAAAGGCCCCTTGCAAATCCGATTTGCTTGACACCCAAGTTCTCAATCCGATTCGCGTGACCGCCTGACACAAACCTAACCTAACCTAACCTAACTAACTGACACAAAGGCCTTGCAAATCCGATTCGTTTAACCGCCTGACACCAGGGGCCTTGCAAATCCAATCCGCTACAGGGCCCGTCGCCGGACCACGTGTCGCCGGGGCCTTGCTCCACACACAACGTTCACCTTGTTGCCCTCTCGGTGTCAGGGCCTGTCAAACCCAGGATATCGCACCCTGTCACGTAATCGCCACGCCCTGCTGTCGCACCCGTTGTGTGTCACTCTTCCACACCCTGTAACGGACAACTACAGTGCACATGCGCGTGCTCCCATGCGCCTGCTCCCACTGCCGCTCATGCTCGCTGCAGGCTTCAGCGCTCGCACCATCACACCGCACGCCAGGTGTACCAGTTCCACTGCTAGCCTGGACCCAGGGGCGCCTACACTATCACGTCAGGCGCTGGTGGCCAGCCCTACATACACCGCTCAACCTTGCGCGCCTTCGCTCACCCCCCAAGCCCCACCATGCGAGTGAGTGAAGCCTATCCCGCATACAGCCCCACCACTCATTATGCAGGACCCTGCCGACTCCCTACACGTCGCCCACCTGCTCGCTACTCCTAGCTGCTACCCACCACCTGCCAACTGCTACTGGCTTCCACCCACCACCTGCTACCTACGACCCGCCTGCTCGCACGGGCTCAATGCGGCTGTACAGCCACTCCAGCAGGGTGCCGAACGCGTCCTCCCGGGTGCTGTCCGCGAAGCGCGCCCCGGGGGTGTCCCGCAGCCGCCCGCCGTTCTCCTCCTTGTACGTGGCCGTCACGGCGGCCGCCTCAGAGTCCAGCATGGGCAGGCCCAGGTAGCGGTACCTGGGAAGGGCAACAGGATAGGCAAAAAAGAGAAAGGGCGCAAGGGTTAGTGGGTGTGGAAAGGCAAAAAAGAGGAAGGGCGCAGGGGAAGGTGGGTGTGTTGAGGGCTGCAAGCCGGGGGGCCTGACAGGAGGGGCGCCGGGTCTACAACTGGAGTGCGCAGACTTGCAGAGGCAGTGGCGGAACACACCCAGAGCGGCTAGGGAAGTGGTGGGAGAGCGTGCTTCTTGTAGCAGCCACGCCGTTGTGAAAGAGCGTGCATTGTGCCACCACACCCGCTTCGGGGCTGTTGCTGCGCTGCCTCGGTCGCACCTGTGCCAGACCTTGGCCAGGCTGGCCTGCATGGCCGCCACTTGCTGCGGGGTGACTGCCAGCAGGATGTCCAGCAGGCGGGGGATGTCCTCCTGGGCCACGCGCAGGGAGAAGCTGGGCAGGTCCAGAACGCTCTCGAACACCGCCTACGGATGAGGGAGGACAAGTTATATCACAGATTAGGATGGAATGCAGGAAGCAGGACACGGCGATGGTATGATGGTACACGGGGGTTTCCGGACGAGCGTGGGCAGGGTCGTTGGCGGTACGGCGTGTGGGGCAGAGGGCGCGGTGCAGGTCGTGACGGCGAGGTGCAGCGTGGCGGCCGTGCAAGCGCCTCCCTGTGGGGGCGCCCCCAGCGTACCTGTTCCTGCCCATCAGGCCCCAAGTGGATGCCAATAACAATGCCACCACGGCATGCCTGCCCACCCACCCACCTGCACGTGGTCCATGATGATGACGGGGATGCAGCCGTGCAGCACAGCGTCCTCCAGGCGGGGGGACCAGCCGTCGCCTGGCCACACGGGGAGGGGCAACGGACCCAAGTACGTGCGCATGAACACGGGCGCGTGTTTGTTAATTAAAAAAGAATGCGCAATCAAGAGCAGCAGCCGCGTCCGCGCACTAGCAGTAAGTGCACGGCCCCAGAGCCGTAGCACACACCCCGTCTGGACGCGCCTAAACCTTTACACGCCCTCCTCCCCACTCGCACAGCCACTCCGGCCACCCCCGCCCCCAACAACCCACCCGGCAGCACCAGGCAGAACACGGAGCGGGCCAGCTGCTGGCTGTAGTCCCCTCCCGTGCCCGGGTCGTGCTGCGAGCCGATGTACACGCGGTGCCGCTCCCACCAGCCGCCCGACCGGCTCAGGTTGTACAGCGTCTGGCGGATGCACCTGGCCGGGACGGGCAACACGGGAGCACGGGGCAGGGATGACGGTCTCCCCAAAGCCGTCGGATTTACGAAACCCGCAACTGCCGCATGAGAGACCCTGCCTGTGGCCCGCATGCACCCTGTACGGCACGTAGCCTCCACCCCCACCTGCGGAACTCGTAGCTAGGGTCGTGTCCCGGCGCCAAAGTCCCTTCGACAGCCCGTTTTGCCCCAAAGGCCCTTTACAGCGAGCCCTTCTTTCGTGCCCTTCGGGCACAGCGCAGCGAGACGCAAGATATTGCAACTAGAAGGATGCACGTTTGCACGTTTACAGTTACCCCGGAGGGGCGCTTCTTTGTCGTTCAAGCCACGTCGCATCCTACGACACGGTTTTCAAAGCAGCTGCTTCAGGCCCTGCCCGTAACCCACAGAGCCCCCTCCCCTCCCCACCTGCTGTACTTGCAGTCGGGGTCCTGCCCCGGCGCCAGGCGCATGTCGCCCTTGAAGTACGCCAGGGTGGTGCGGTTGGCGGGCGGCGCGCCCATGTAGGGGGAGGCGTGGTAGTGCGTGGGCCGCTTGAAGGCGGGGATGACCAGGTCCTGCAGGTCCAAGGCGCAAAGCAAGGGTGGGTTTGCCGAGAAGTAGGTGCCGGGGTGCATGCGAAGCGGAGCCTGGCAATGTGGATTAGCTTGCGCTGTAGCAGAGAGGGCGTAGCACAGCGCGTGCTAGCAGCGCACGAAAGGGGACTCCTGATACGGCTGTAGTAAGCTGACTGGGCGTTGAATGGTGGACGCGTATGGCGGAAGCAGCACACAGGGCAGCTGCGGCGAGGGCCCTCCGAGGGCTCTCAAGGTGAGCTGATTGGCCAGTATGATTGGTACGGCATTGCTTCAAGGCCGGGGACTTGCCTTCTTAGGGTCGAAGCACGGGTGTGTCTTGGAGGTGTGGTCCACCCAGTCTCCGGGGTGGTAGGCGTGCACGATCGAAGAGACGTAGTTGTCGGCGTGGTACTGCGGACAGACGAGGTGGGCACACAGAATGGAGAGGGGTGCGGGTGCAAATGCAAGGGCTGGTGAGCGCAAAGTTTTGGCGGATGGGGGCGGATCGGGGCAATGGACCTGCCTGTCTTCAGCCTTGGCGGCATGGCAGACCCTGGAGTCACATGCACGTGCGCCTGCCCTCCTTTTCACAAAGTCGGGCTCATCGAGCCATGGAGCAGGCAGTACGATGCGCTATCGGTGGCCATGCCTGGGCGGCCTTCCCCGTTCTTCAGCAGGAGCCCTGGAGCCCAAGGCTGTAGCAGCACTTCACAGTCCCGCTTGGTGTCCCTGGCAGGATCCCCCAAGCCCCACCTCCCCCGGGCCCCTGCCGTCCGCAACTTGCACCGTCACATCCACCTAGCCATAGCCATACAGCCACCACATGCCACGTGCCGCACGTGCCCACCCACCCACCTGCGTGTTGGGCGTGTGCGGGAAGTCTGTCCTGCCCCAGTGCGTGAGCATGATGCCCGGCCACACCTCCTTCCACACAGCGCAGGCCCCCTCGTCGTGCGCCGTCAGCCAGATGTGGTCGCGCCCGCCGCGCCGCGCAAAGTACGGCATGGTCCGGTTCAGCCAGCGGGCGGCTTCGCGCTGCATGTTGACCGCGCCGTACGTGCGTGGGCCTGAAGCAGTAACAGACAAATTATGGTAGTGGCAGGCCGTTGTAAGTGCTGAAGGTAGTGAACAAAGCACGCGCATAGCGGTGGCCGCACCGCACGTTGACGGCGCTGTACGTGCGCAGGTCCAGGACAGGTTAAGGGCAGAGGCGTGGGGGGTTATAAAACATGCACACCTTCAACCGCCACTTCCGCTCCGGCAGCACGACGCTGATGCGTACAAGCATCCCGGGGCGTGCCTTCTGCTGGTCACACCCCAGCCTCCATGCCGCTATGGTGACGCCGCGGCATGCTACGGCACGGCACCCACCATGCACGTCCGCCGGGATGCGCGGGATGGGGTTCCAGCCGTACACGTCGAACAGGCAGGCGTACGGCAGCGGTACATAGAAGAAGTCCGCCTCCTCAGGGCTGCACCGGGGGAGTGGGGCCGGGGTGGATAGGGGCGTGGGACAAGGAGGACCACCATGCGGGGTGTGGGTACATACACATATATGGGGAGGCATGGTCCGTACCGCCAAAACATGCGTTATGGCATCATTACCCCAGTCCAATGCTCGGGTCACTTGCAATGTGCTCCTAGTCTACAGTGTATTTCGTCGCGGGCCTTCACAGAACGCGCTGGTACGGACCTGTCTAGGTACTCGAAAGCAGCGGAAGCCCCCATACCACCTGCCCCTCACTCACTCGAACGTCCTGTGCTCCGAGGACAGGAACAGCTCGTGCAGCACAGACTCCACGCCGTACGCGTTGTAACCCACGAAGCTGGAGGCGTTGGCGTGCGCCCAGGCGCTGCGGTAGATGGGAAGGAAGTGGGACAGAGGGCAGGCATATGACGTCAGCTTGCTTCGGGTACCGAGACGGGGGTTGCGTATGACAAGGCTTTGCCACAAGCGGCGGCGGTGCCATGACCGCCAACGCGCAGGGGGCAAGAGTACGGTAGAGGATGGGACGTGTGAGTGCGCAAGCCTTCCCCGCGAACGACCGCTAGCGCGCTGGTGTGTGTAAACACGCCATCAGCCCGCAACTCCGGTGGCGCTCTAGCTATGGAACGCTAACTCCAACGGCGTGTTCCGGAGTTGCAGGTACACCCTTACACGCCGCAGCCATGACCCCCCTGCCACGTCCCCTGGAGTACTGCCTCCTGCACCCCCGTACGGCCACCCACCGGTACGTGCAGTGCATCCGTTCGATCCTGTACTGCATGATGTCGGACGACAGCTCGGTCGCCACGTCGTACACGTAAATGTACGGCCGGCTGCGGAAGAAGGGGGGCAGTATCCAGCCGTGAGTAACACGTCCATTCAAGCACGCAGGAACGGTAGGTGGGCAGTGGGTGTCTGAAGCACGCACCTCCCTGCGCTGGTCCCAGCAAGAAGGGGCATCAGCGATGCAGTGAAAGTGCTGCGGAGAGCAAGGCATCCTGTCTACCCCAGCACCACGCTGTTGGCATCTATGCAGAAGCTGTTGGCATCTGTGCAGAAGCTGTTGGCATCTATGAAGAAGCTGTTGGCATCTATGCAGAAGCTGTTGGCATCTATGCAGAAGCTGGGGTGCGCACTGAGTGCCAACCGCTCACCGGCGCTCGGGCATGGCCACGGGCGGGTCCTGCGCCGAGGCCGATATCTTGACCACCTGGTCCAGCCACGGCTTGGAGTCGGCTGCGGGGAGCCAAGCCACGGCGTATGGCATTGGTTACTATGGTCGAGCTGACGGAGCAAACAGTAAAGGCACTGTAAGAGGCGCCACGGTCCAGCACCAACCACTTGGCTACTTCGTGCTCCTGAGGAGAAACTAAAGCGCAGCTGGGCCTTAAGCAGCAGGCCCGGGATGCGTGGCACGCCGTGGATCCATCCCTTGCACCAAGCGACCGCTGCCCACCCACCCACCGGGCGTGTACGGCAGACCCGCCCTGAGGCGGCTGCAGTCGTGGCCGTACCAGCCGTCATGGCACCTGCGTGTCAGACCGGCAGAGGGCCGCTACAGTTGCAGTTGGGGCCGCACCCAAGCGCTTGTGGGCTGAGCCTTACCTGCGTGGCCTGCACCGCGCAGCACGCCTACCGCATTGCTATCACCCACCGTGTACCAAAATCATAGGCTCTTCTTTGTCTCGGCATGGGCGCCCGGGGGCCCTCCATGCGCACTACGGCTCGCCGCACACTCACTTGCAGAAGCCCTGGTTGCACTCCCCGCGCCCGGAGCACTGGTTGGGGCACACCTGCTCCACCACGATGTTGCACAGCTGCCCGATGGCGCCGTCGATCCTGCAGGTGGCAGGCCAATACAACACGGCCTTCGCGTGGGGTTCGACGGGTAGAACCGAACTGGGAACCCATGAGCCCGCAGCAGCTATGACGAAAAGGCAAGCGTGTGCCCAGCTTAACACAAAGCTGACACAGTCGTGGCAGGTGTGTCCCCCACAGTTAGGTAGTGCACCCACCTGCATGGACACGTGAATTTGGGCACGTCGCTGTTGCACCAGCCGTTGGGCCCCAGCAGGTCGGCGTACGGCACGGCGCCCCACTTGACGGGCTTGCCGTCGGCGTCCTAAGACGCAGGGGGACGGAGGGCAGGAAGACAAAGTGGGACATGGGCTCTGCGCACGGCATACGGGCGTATGCAACGGAGACAGGCGAGAGTGCCCCGTTCGCCTTTAACGTCCTGAATCACACTAGGGGGTGTTAGCGGTTGTGTACGGAAACGGGGCGTTGGGTCACACGCACAACGCGGGCAAAGAGTCCGTGTGGCAGCCTAGAGTACAAGTGCAATCACCAGAGAAGCTAGTACCCGGCCCATAGCCAAGCGCCACCTAGCCACTGATGAAAGTGCGCTCGCCATCAACCACGTACTTACCGAGGAGGGCTGACACCAATACATGGGTCTCCCCCGCTTGGCCGGCGGCGTGCCGAGGGGCGACCCCGCCGGCGCCGGCTGGTGTCCGAACTTGGTCTCCGGGGGGCAGTAGCACATGGCGATGTCGTCGTCGCAGATGCCTGGGGGAGGAGGAGCGGGAGGGGTAGGTGGGATGGGTCCGGCAGCCGCATGCCATCGCGAGTACGCACTGTTACGGGCAAGCGCGTTCAGAGGCATTTCCTGCCTCAGTGCTATTGACGATTCCCCAGTACATGCTGCAACCCCGCGGTCCTGGCGGAGGCACCAGTACGTCACTGCACCATCATATCGGGCTGGAGCACCCCCATGCGCCGCGCCAGCCCTTCACCCGCACATCCACCCTCCCCGCTGGACATCCATCCAACAAGCCCCACCTCCCTCCCCCTTCCCCACGCCCCCGCCCGTCGCCCACCCCTCCCCCACCCGCGCATCGTGAGTGCGACCACTCCTCGTGCAGGTGCCACCCCTCGTCCCTCCTGTCCGCCCCCATGCGCCAGCACGGCCGCTTGCGAGGCTGCGAGCAGTCGGGCCCGCCGTACCCCGCGGGGCAGAAGCACAGCCCCAGGTCGTGATGGCAGCTGCCGACGCCGCTGCAGTTGGCGGGGCAGGGCTTGTCGCCGCGCTTGGGGGGCGGGCGGGGGGCCAGGGCCTGGGGGCGGGGTCCAAGGAGGGAAGGGAGTAGGAGGGGACAGGATGGTGGGACTGAGGGGGTGCGCGCTGAAAGTGTGGGAGCAGGTTGTGTGGGCTGTACGGAGACAGGGTCGCTCGGGACAGTATTGGTACGGCACACCGACACGTGTGGTGCCGTTGCCCTAAAGTAGGTTAGGTCGCAGAGTTGCAGTGCTTAGGGTGCTATTTTAGCAGCTGGGTTTGGGTGTTGCGATGGTCAGCGCCTCGAAGTCTGGTCAACGGTCAACGCACCTGGTTGTGGTACTGGCCGCACCACACCCCGAGCGTGCCCTCGCACCACGGGAACTTCTGCTTGAGGGACTCGGGGTTCGAGTCCAGGTTCACCAGGCCCGACACAGATGCGCCCGAACCATTAAAGCCCGACCCAGAAGCGCCTGACGCGCCAGACCCGGATGAACCGGTTTCTGGCAGCGACTGCGTGCACAGCATGCACAACGGGGGTCAGGACGGGTGCTACACCCATGCTTTGAGTGCAAAATGAAGCATCCCAGGTTGCAGCGCCAGGAGCATCGGGTGCTACATAGGTGCGCTGGCTGCTGCACGGCGGCGTTTTGAACCTGGGCTGCCGGGCACAGGCAGGGAGAAGCAACAGCCCTGCCACCCTACCAGCTTCAACTGACAGCATACCTGCAGCAGCGCTCGTCCAGTATGTATGCTGCTTGTAGCCTCATCTAGCTCCCAGTATATAGAAAGCTCTTCAGGTGAGAAGTGTGCCCACGCCAGGGGCGAACACAAAAGCGCCAACTGCAGGACGCCAAGGAGGGCCAAAGATGAGCACCTAACGTCCTTGCATGCTACCAAATTTTTTGTTTGTGTGGTATACCGTGAGCTGGCGCAGCGTCCGCGTGTCCATGGCTCCCTGTCGCGCGCAAAGCGCGCCAAAGAGGGCGCTGTGCGCCCAAGCGGCAATTGATTATACGGATATCATAGCTTAAAGGTGCAGCTATGTCTTGGTGGAGTCGGAAATCTATTCGCTGTAGGTAGAGCGAAATGGACTGTCAGGTGGTATCAGCTTGTGCTCGAGACTTATGCTCGATACTGTGTTACAATCCTCGTGACCTCACACTTATGTCGACAGCTGAACCAGCATGAAGGGCCAAGGGCAATAGGCATGTGGTGTGATGGGACCGAGGAATGGGCATGTGGGAACCACAGGCACGTGGCATTCCGAAACCGCACTGATGCTTACCCCGCCTCGTTCCTCCTGTTCCGAGGTTCCGAGCCACCGCCCGTTGGCTTGCCAGACCAATTTGTCAGGTGGTGATGACTACTATGTACGTTATTGTCAACAATCACGCCAAGGAGTCGTGCACGCCCTAAACTGGTCAAGCCCGGGGTTCCAAGGCTAGCCATGGCCGTCGGGTACCCCTTACTGAAGGTCTAGCCAACGCTCCCCATCTCAACCTCCACAAAGCGCGGACATACATGCACACGCTCTCGCATCTGGCCTCTGTTTGGAGTCGCAAACCCGCCCTTGGCCCAAGCCCAAAGCTAAGCCATCACTGGTTCCTTCTCGAGCACAAACCTCCCTCGTCTGGGGCACAGAAAAACATCCGATGCAAAATAATCGTCACCACGCACCTCCTCGCCTTCGATAGACCCCTAGTACCTACAATTTCATACCGGTACCTACAGCACAACGCACGGCCTGGCTGCGTCCACTACACCGCCTCCATGACTGCGACGTCCAGCGGCGGGCGGCACGGTAGCCCTGCGTCCGCAATGGCGTCGAAGTTGGTTTCGAAGCGGTCGTGCCATTGAACGAACCACAAGCCCAGCTCCTGCAGCGTGCTCACTTTGGACCTACTGGGCGGTAATGAGAGGTAAGAGAAGATGAATTAGGGAGGAGGGAGGGTCGCGGAGCAAGGATCTGTGACGGCGAGGGCTGAATCAATCAGTCACCCTACCAGAGTCAACGTATTGGCAGGCTGCAGGTGTGTTGCAAATGCAGGTATGGATGCAGGCGCAAGGCCTGAAGTACAGGAATACATGCAGAACAGGACAGGTAGAGCAGCAGGAGAGAGCAGGGAGCAGGGATGTGCATGCAGGGCCGCTCTCGGCCAGGACCTGCAACACAGCTGTGGACATATGCCACACGCGTGTTGAGAACCCCATCCACAGCGCGAGCCTCCATGCAGGCGGGTGCACCACACCTTGGGTGTGGATTGCCTCCATGCAATGCGCACGCCACGGTGGACTCCTATCTAAAATGCCCTATGCAAGCAGCACGCCATGATCGGCACGGTACTCACAGGCACACCAGGTGCACGTACAGCCTGTAGGTGGTGCTGCAGTGGTCGGGGTCGCTCTTGACGTAGCACTTTAGCTCATGGTGGCGGCGCCCCTTGAAGCCCCGGGTCGTCACGTTCTGCACAAGACGTGCGGCGGTACACGTTGAGCAGGTACAGCCGCACATGCACCCACGGATGTACGGTGCCGCATGGTGAGCCGGTAGCGTTCGTTGTACCCACGATCATCTCCTGGCCTGCAGAAGCCAGACTACGACTGCTGCCCACCCGCACCGCAGCGTGCTGCAGCCCGGTACCACCAGCTCGCGCCAGTGCGCTCGCCATCAGAGACCAGGTGCGCCACGTGTCGCTCTGCTTTCCAGACTGCTCGCCAAGACAACCAGCCAGCCATCCCACCGACGACACCCACCACATGCATCCGCTACACAGCTCCCAGCCATCCTGCGATCCACACGGTTGGCTGGCTGTCTCAGCGAGCAGCTCTGGGAAGCAGAGCGCACGTGTCACACAATGTCGCAGGTGTCGGGCGCACAGGCACCTTTCCACAGGAAAAGAATAGGCGCGGGCTGGTGGCACCGGGCTGCAGCACGCTGCGGTGCCAACCGTCCCTTCACATGCACCACGCACCCATCTCCCAGCCATCCTGCGACTCACGCGTTCGCTACAAGTGGTGCCATGCTGGCACCGACCACCTCACCCCGCGCACCTTGCAGTCGGGGCATATCCGGCTCTTGCCCCACGGCGGGTGGTGCCGTACCACGGCGGGCATGCCGGCCACCGCGCCCGTCAGCTCGCACGTCAGCGCGTCGCCGCACAGCATGTACGCCTTGCCGTACTGCCACGTGAACCCCGTTTGGTCGTGGTGGGCGGGCGTGGCGGCCGCCAGCCATTTGTCGTACATCCGGCCCGCCATCTGTGCGCGCCAGGTAGGGGATGGCATTAAGCGACGCTTCATGCATGTTGCTCTGCGCGGTGCAGCTGTGACCGGCGCCATGACTAGACGGCCGGAGTGGGCCATCCAGGGCCATCCCGTACTGTTGCCCAGGGGCGCCGCGGAAACGCGGGGCTACAAAGAACAAGGCGCCGGCCGCAACTTGGCATGCACAGGCCCTAGAGTGTGTTGCATGCGTGTGCCCGCGCCGCACCTCTGTGTTCCTCACGAATATGACGCCCGTGTTGGCGATGTAGGCGTTGGCGAGCTGGCCGCCCACGTGCCTGCATGGCAAGTGGCACGTGGCCGAGGTATCACGTGCCTGCGACGGAGCTGACACGTGGCAGCCGGCAGCAGGCAGGAAAACCCGGGAAGCGCACCAAGCAGGAGCGTGTGAGAGCCGTACGCCGGTACCTTTGGCTACAAAGCGCACAGTCTGCGAACCAATGGCACCTTGCCCCCAGCTACTGCTGGCCACCGATGGTACGGCACTGCTGCTGGCACACATGGGCGGCACATGACGAAGTGAGGCCAGCGACAGTGCGGCAGCTCCAAAGGGTACGGCACCGTTGGTGAAACGTGCGCCTTGCACAACATATGAGCGCCCGCCTTACTTTGCCATTCGCTCGTAGCTCAAGGTTGCGTCCGCAAAGTTGCCGGTTACATTTTTGAAAAAGGTTTCGGCCGAGGGGTACACCTTCTTGAGGTACACCTGTGGGTCGTCCGCGTACATGACATCGGCGCGAGGAGAGCGTGGTAAGTACGGCAGCTTACGGCATGCCTCCGCATAGATCCAGGCAAAAGGGTGTGTAGAGCTGTAGAACCCCCGCGTGACCAGGGAGACGGCCGCAGCCCACGGAGCACAGCAGCGATCGAGCGAACGCTGGCCCGACGGCCGACGCAACCCTCTGCCCCAGCCCTCCGCACACGCCCTTCCTACGGGTGCTACTTGCCTCGAGCTTGTAACTACTTACTAGTACCTGCCTTGCAGTATGCCACAGCGCAGTGTCCCCCGCATCTGCATCTGCGGGTGTACCCCGATGACACGACACCGCATGCACCACACAACGCAAACACTTGACCTCACCACACTGCACTACGCTACGCCAAACCACACTGAACCAGGTTCCCCTGCACCGAACCCAAACTACAAAACACCGAACCACACCACACCGCATGGTACGGCAACGCATGACGTAACACGTGCGCACGCACCACGTCGTAGTCTGTGACGTGTAGGTAGGAGCCACGTGGCATGGCACGCAGCACGGCCCGCGCGACGGCCACCTTGGACCAGAAGCTGGGCAGGTTGGCGGCGCCAAGGCTGCCGTCGGCCAGGGAGCTGGCGTTCAGCCCAGCGGCCTGCGATTGACAAACAGCATATATAAATGACCTGGTATGCCCCTGTGCTGTTCCGAGGTGTGTGTGGGCGGATTGGAAGAAGCATAATTGATGGCTGTGTGCCGCGCGAGGGTAAGCCAAAGGCAGTGTGCGGGATGTTGCAGTGCAGGGGGTGCAGGCATGTCCGGCGGCCGGCGGGCTCTGCCTGACATAGGCGGGCCGGCTGACCCACTCCCAGTAGCCCATCCAGCACCACCACCACCACTCAACACCAGGGCGCAGTGGCGTGACAGACCGTTGACCAAGGCCGTAACCAGACCGTTGAGCATTGGCCCCATTAGGAAAGGCCGCCCACCACCGGCACCGGCTCTGTGACGCTGTAGACTAGTTTTTCGCTTCTGGAATAAGCTGGTAGGGTGTTCAAAGTCGCTGGCACACCATGCTTTCGTTGCCGACATTGGCATGGCCATGGCCGGTTGTACCACTTGTTGGGCGCACCATGCCATCACCTACCCTCAAAGCGCGGCCCTGGAGGCGGCTGAGCACTTGAATACCATTGACAAGACCGGATATTACACTTGTCGTACCTGTCGAAGACTTGTGCCAACGAATGGCTGATCGGTTTGACGGCCGCTGGGCTGAGGTGGAGGCATCTACTGAAGCTGACCCACGAAAGTTGAATGGGAGTGGTGTGAAAGCTCATGGGTACGCCAGGTGGATGGGGCTGCCTTTCATGCAAGGCGAAGAACCTTGTGGGCTAGCACATGCGGATGTTGTTACCGGTATGCGGCGGGGCCTGCACCAAACCCTCATGCGGTTTCGGTTAATGTGCTGGGACCTCGAGGTC
>QAXN01002098.1:0-13439 GCA_004335795.1 Chlamydomonas sp. 3222 | reverse complement strand
GTCGTGGCCTGTACTTATGGAGCGTGTCGCTCCTTTCCGTACAGCGAGAGGGGTGGAAAACCCCGTGTCCCTAATGGCCGGGACCAGCTCTGTGTGTTGAGCGGGATGGGGCTGGGCTCTGGAAGGGGACCAAAACTGTAAAACCATACATACAGATGGAGCGCGCATACAGCATAAGACTTTGGTGGTGCGGTAGCGTGTACGGTGTACCATAGATGAAGGGATGTGAATGGCCAAGCGCTGATGCTTCTGCAACAAGTAGAGAAACAGGGTGCCCCTGCCTTGCGGATGTACCTTTTGGGTGTGGAAAGGATGCCGTTATGGATGCGTGGGGACGTCTGGGACATGTCGATGGAGCTTGCAAGTAAGAGGGGATGATGTGGGTGAGGTAAATGACGGGGGAATTCCCTTCCCCTGGCGCCAATGGAGTTGGGGGAATACTGTAGCTTGTGCATGTCCAGCCTGCGTGGCACGCAGTGTGTGCACGCACTAATGCATGCTGGTATGGGCCCCTGTTGGTGCCGAAATCGATGCATGCAACTGTGATGTTGCTGAACGCGTTTCTTTACAGCACGCACGCATGGACCGGGATAAGGCCGGCGCTTTGGCGGGGGCTATGGGTCGGCCTTGTCCTTGGTCCTTAAAGTAATATGTTTTGTTTTATGGTTAACGACTGGTGCGCATGCAGCACCATACGGTGGCCATTCTTGCACATGTGTGCCTGCCCCAATATATGCCTTGTATTGGTCAGTCGGTAGCTCGGGGTGTACAGCGAGTTGTGAGCTGCTTGTGTGTGGGCCAGGGCATGTGACTCGTGTACAAGCCGGGGCTCATGGGCCAGCAGTCCTACTGTAAGAACATTGTGCGTGTGGTTTTACGCTACGGTAGTACGAGCGCGGGTACGTGTCGCTCAAGGCGGTCTATCATACTGCGCGTGCAGGGTGGAGGTTTCAGACGCTGCATGCCCGTTCTGGTGTCCCTAATGGCTGGGGCCAGCGGAGGGCACACGCGTCGTTGAGTCGGCTTGGGGGCCTGCTGTAACAGGGAACTCTCCTGTGCTGTAACTCGTAAGGGGACCTGCATCTGGCCAGCGTAATGTTCCGCAGCAGGGGAGCTCTCCTGTTCCGCAGTCGCCCAGGATCATACCCTAACTGTTTCGCAATTCCGCAGATTAACCCTGGTTACAAAGAATACCCGTCCAAACCAAGGCGTGGGTGGAGGTTTATCCAGACTTCTCCTACTGCACCCATCCACCCGTGGCACTCAATAGGTTAGCAGTTTTGCCTTAGCTCGTGGTGTGCATGGGCCCGTTCGCAGCAGGCAGGGCAGCATCCATATGCAACAGCAAGGTCAGCAGCGCACAAGGAACCCCTGCAAGGAACTCTCCCTCGGCGGGTACGGGTTCTGGTGAATTGGATCCACCACACTGTCTCGTCACGGGTCGCCTACAATCCGTGCGTCCCACCTCTCTTTATCCTAAATTACACAGTACTGACACTTATTGTACTGCAGGTTAGCGGTTTCGTGTGTAGGGCTTCCGAACGGGTATGGGGGGTAGGCGCAGGCGGTATGGTCAAGCTAACGCGTCCACAAGCCTTTGCCGCGCTCGAGCTTAACGTAAGTCAAATTGGCTTACATGGTCGCAGCTGTGGGGAACAAGGCAACAGGCCCAAACCTGCGTGTCACTAGTTTTGCCCAGGCGCCCGGGCGGCAAGCTCATAGGCTGCCATCGCGTGGAAGACCAATGATATGGTGCATAGTGATCAAAACGATTGGTCCCGCACGTTCCCCATTAATGGCGCGCACAGGAAGAGGCGAGCGAAAGCGAGATTCGCGTGGCCTACAAGCGCCTTGCGCTCAAATGGTAAGCAACATGCACTTGACGAGCTGGTTGCAAAGGACCGCGCTGTTCCAGGCAAGCGGGCTCGGGTCGCGTCGTGTCTTGGTGGAGCCGACGGCCACCTGCCTGGACGTGCACCCTGGCGCCTGAGTTCCTCCTCGTGCTTCACCTTTTTCACGAACCGAGCATGGTATGCAGCATGGCATGCAGAGCGTACCCATGTGTGAGACATCTGTACGTGCTTAAGGGGTAAAGGCGTATCCGGGGGAGTATCCTTCTCGCAGCAACCCCTGCTGCATGCCCCACATGTGCCCCCCCTACCTGCTCCACACTTCTTCCTAATGCCCTCCTCACCCCTTCACCAGCCTGAATGTGTGAAATAAGCTTCTTCCCTGCTACTGCCGTAGCTGTGCACCTCTGTGTGTGCAACGCACCGCCCTCTTGCTCGTTTTCTTACCCCCCATCTGCCATATGTGCGTGCCCTCAGGCACCCGGACAAGAACTCTCTGGAGGACAGGGACGAGTGCACGGCACGCATCCAGGTCATCAACGCAGCGTACACCCGCCTCACCAAGGTGGGGCGTTGGCCATTCATGGACATTGTAGCGCACGTTGCGCGTTCAATGAGGGCACGTTGGGCTGCTGCATTACCACTGTGAGCGGGGCGTGGGTGGGTGGGTGGGTTCAGCTCCACCCGCACCACCTGTCCCCCAACAGCTTACTCCCGCAAGGCCCTGGGCGGCAGCCGGCTTGCCACCTTGTCGCATCCGGTTCGCGCCCCTGCGTACGCTCACTCTATTCCGTGTGCAGCAAGCCCTGCCGTTGCTTGTCCCTACCTCAAAAGCACCACTACGCATGAGAACGCTCCTGCTCCTGCAACCCCAGTCCGCTGATAGCTGTTCTGGTGTGTTACAGTATGCGTTGCGGGAATTGAGTATTCAAGACTCCTTACATCCCTGCCTTGGCATGCGATACCCCTGCAGCGCATCTATCCCATTTCACCACCCCGCTGTCCCGCCCCCCTGCCTGTTGACTCTGCCGGGCTTGGCCGCACCTGCCGTACTCGCCCCATGTACAGCACGACTACGACGATGACGAGCTGGACGATGACGACGAGGAGGACCTGTACGAAGATGACCTGTTCGCCGAGATCTTCGGCGCGCGGGGGGGGCCTCGCGGCTTTGGGTTCCGCTTCCCGCCCGAGATGCTCGCGGCCATGTTCGGGGGATTTTCCTTTGGTGTTCCGGGAGGTGGCTACATGTTTCCCGGCAGTTACTACTATGACGATTATGAGACGCCGCAGCAGGAGCAGGATAAGGCTAGGGCTGAGGAGGAGCGCCGGAAGAACAAGGTGGGTTTCGGCTTCCGGGCGAGCTTTGCGCTTTGCAGGGAGTGTACTGGCTGGGGGGCTGGGGGAAATGGGGCTGGCAGCGCGCTGCGTAGTGTGCTGCCCAAGACTGTCTCGCCTGCCGTACACGGAGCGATGCACAGGTGCTGCTGCTCTCTGCTGCACGCCCTTTACTGTGTGCCCAAGGACAGGCGTGCAGCGGAGGACAGCAGTAGTCTGTTGTCGTGGGACACATTCTGGACAGATACACACACACGCGCTTTTCTTGCGCCACGCAGGTCCTAGAGGAGCAGCAGAAGGCCAGGCTGACTGCCGGCACACCGACGGTAGTCCTGGAGGCAGCGCAACAAACGGTTCTCCAGCTGGGAGTCAAGGTGCCAGTTGCGGCGACCCCAATGGGCAAGCAGGTATATGGCATGCCTCAGGGGGTGGTCGCGGAGGTGGCGGTGCGGCGGGTGGGTGGCGCGGACGGCAGCAAGCAGCAGGGCGGGGGAGGCGGAGGTGCGGGCGGCAAGAAGAAGGGCGGCAAGAAGGGCGGGCAGCAGGGCGGCGGGGCGGCCGGCGGCTGGCGCAGCGTGCCATGCGATGTTATCCAGGCCTACATGGGCAGGGTCAACCGCAGTGAGGACGTGGTGGCACGTGCCTGGGTGGAAGGCTTGGAAGCAGGTGAGGGGGGGGCCAGCGCGTGTTAGTGCTTGCTGGGTGTTAGTGCTTGCTGCTCTACGCAGCTGCAACGACGTGTTCTGGCTGTGCACGTGCTGCAATGCGGGGTATGCTGGTCACGTGATGCAGCCCCTGTCTTGTGCAGTTGCACTGGAGGGTTCTGCACGCACGCTCCTGGTATGGAACTTGTGCGCACAAGGGCCGCACTGCAGGTCAACGGTGGCGCTGCACGCAGCTGCACAAGAGTGTCGCACGTGGCATGGGGCAAGTGGCCAAAATGCAACCACCATGAGCACCACCAGCATGCAGCTCGCTAATACACACACCAACATGAGACTCCCTGCTTTTGGCGCAACGCATGATGGACAGGCACGCAGCTACATGGCGTGCCGTGATGCCAGAACACAAGTACCACTACCATCACCGTGCACCTCACTGATTTGCGGCCCCTACAATGTCCGACGCAGGGTGCAAGTACGAGGTAAAGGCCCGCCTGGGCCTGTCTGGCAAGTTCAGCTGGTCGGGCGACCCTGACTGGAAGGCGTATGGAGCCGTACTGCCATGCGAGACACGTGCGCCGGATCCTTTACCACAGGCACAACAGCCTAAGAGCGTAAAGGCCGGGTCAGGGGCTTCAAAGCAACAGCAGCAGACGCATGCGAAGCCTGGCGGGAATGCGGCGCAGCAGTCTAAGGTAGTGTGGGCTGATGAGGTGGAGCCGAGTGAAGAGCCTGAGGACGAGGAAGAGGGGGATGAGGAGGATGACGAGGAGGCGATGGAAGTGCTGATGCGGGCGGCGGCTGCAGCGGCAAAGCGTGGCAATGGCGGCGGCACTGGCACTGGCAAGAAGGCAGCGACAGGTGCGCCGGCGGCGGCCGGTAACGGCGGCAGCAGTGGCAAGAGGCCTGCGAGTGGGGACAGCGCGGCGGCGGCGACGCCACCGCCGGTGCCGTCGTACCAGGAGGCGCCTCCACCTCCGCCACCGCCACCGCCGCCCCCTCGTCCACGACCGAAGATAGTTCCAGCAACCGTGCCCGTGGCAGAACCGGCGGCCGTGCCGGTGCGTGTGCAGTCGCCGCAGGAGGAGCAGCTGCAAGCGCCGTACGGTACGGCAGCGGGCGCGGAGGAGGCAGGGTATCACGTGGATGTGCAGGAGGAGCAGGAGCAGGACGCGTCGCCGGACGGGGGGAGGGCAGCACGTGGTGACGGGCGGCGGGGGCGCAACAGCAACCCCTGCCCAAGGAAGCTCAAGACGGTTGACTGCCGGTGGGTTGCTTGCTGTTGCAGCGTGGCGCGAGGCTTGTAGCTATCAATCATGCGCGCAGAAGGGCTTTGCGTCTCCTAGCCGTGTGCTGTCCTTGTGGGCCCCACACATTACACCATTCCTGCTCAGGCCGTTCATCTCCACTGGGGCCAACGCACAGCAGCATGCGCACAGGGTGACGTGTTTGTTTGTGTTCCATGTACCCCTCCGCAGGCACTGGATGAGCGGGGGCTGCCCCCGTGGGGACGACTGCTGGTTCATTCACGACCCGGTGGGTTCGCAGTTGGCGTGGTGTTCGACACACGCGTGCGGTGGTGCCCTCGTGAAGCGTTCGAGTCACTACCATACCTTGAACCTAAGGCCCTAGGTTTTCTTAGCAAACACAGCAAGTTGTAATGTCACGCTATGCAGCATTCCCTGCACTTGCACGCCG
Organism: Chlamydomonas sp. 3222; assembly: GCA_004335795.1. Lineage (NCBI taxonomy): Eukaryota > Viridiplantae > Chlorophyta > Chlorophyceae > Chlamydomonadales > Chlamydomonadaceae > Chlamydomonas > Chlamydomonas sp. 3222. The sequence goes on along the minus strand of QAXN01002098.1, from coordinate 7,891 downwards.
CGATCTGGGCATCCTAACCTCCGTAGTCACCGCAGCCGCTTGTTGCATGAGTGCTGAGCTCCCGTTTTGCGTGGGGCAGGAGGGAAGTGTGGAGGTTGTCCAACAGTCACCCAAGCAGCACCTTGCCATACCCACCCCCGAGTCACCCATACTCACGGTCCTTACCGTTGCCCGTTGTTCCCAAACTTCAGGTCAAGCTCGGAATGTCCAAGCCCGCGGCCGCACCGGCCCCCAACCCGCCCGCTCCTCCACCCCCATGGACCGACAACTACACCAGGCCAACCGTCGTGCCCGCCCCCGCGCCCGCGCGGGGCCCCAGCCCCGTGCACGGAGGAGCCCACCGCGGCGGTTACGGTTACGGCCACGGGTACGGAGGGAGAGGCCGCGGCCAGGTGCCGTACGGTCAGGTGCCGTACAGCCAGGGGCCCGTGTTGCTGAGCAATAGGGACCTGCTGAAGGACTTGCTGCCGCCGTAGGCCTTCAGCGTGTGGTTGTTGGTGTCTTGACCGCAGGAGAGAGCTGTTGCTGTTGCCAGGTTGTTGCAGCGGGACAGTGGCTGTAACAACGGTTTGAGCTATGCTGCGTCAGGTCGAGTGCATTTTGCGTCCAGTCGAAATTGAAGCCGCTTTGGTGTTGCACGGACCTTGGTTACGTGTGGTGCGGATGCCCGTGGCCGTTCAGTTGCTTCGTACCCTGCTCTGTACACTGGCCAGTCGAAACGAAGGCCGGCGTGTTGTACATTTTCCGTATTTGGCAAGCTAATGACAGAAACCAAGCTAATGACATTTTCCGTATGTGTCTATCGGGCCTGCGAAAAGGTGTTGGTGGCGCCCTGCATTGCAAATGACGGTATGAGGGCACTTTGCCTGGTGTTCAAACGGCACTGTGGTTGCCAGGCAAGCTGATCGTGACTATGGTGTTCCTGGTGTTCTGCAAGGTTTGCCGGTGCAGTACTGGTGCATTTCATAAATGGGTGCAGGATGCACGTGTTAGCCACAGAGCATGGGACATGGGCCATTGGGTAGTCTGCATCGGCCCTTAAGTTGGCTCCACCTGGCAGTAACGCGGTCTGCCTCACCTGGCCCCACAGCCCGGCTTTGCAGGCCGAGCTCATGCCATCGATCAGGGGAGCTCATTTATCCTCTGTTCCCACTCTCACGTAAACCGCCAGGTCCACCAGTAGCTGCCTCCCAGCAGGTCTCACACGCCATCCAGGCTTCTCAATAACATTACATCAATGCCGCCGGCACATTGAAGGAGCTGCACCAGGCTGCACCCTTGCCTCCACAACACGTAAAACACGTGATACCACAATCCCAGCTTCTCATCGGAGCACTGCCACCATTGCCCAGCCGCCTTCCCCTCGCAACCCCCGCGCCCTTCACCCGCACCCAACCACCATCCCACACGCCCTGTAGTAAAGAGTCAGCAGCCGCACATCCGACCACCACGTGTCCACACCACCCGACCTCCGCGCGTCCGGCCCCTCCACCGAGAGCTCTTCCGCGTCCTCCGGCACACGCAACACACCCACAGCTTACTCAGCTTCCAGACCCCCAGCCGCAGCCAATGCCGCAGCACCGGCCGCCTCCGGCCCCCCTTCTGCCGGCCCCCCTGTGTGGGCTCCACGTCACTGATGGGTGGGTCAACGAGTCATGTGCTGTTAATTTCAGCAGTTGAAGTGAATAGTGAGCTCCTTTCTGTAAGTAGGGACGTTGCGTTGCAGGTTGTGCGTTGTCGGCATCCTGCGGCAGCTGTCACAACGCACTGGGCCGCACAGTATGCAACGTTTGGCTCAAGCTACTACATTTTTACAATTATCAAAGTTATCTTTACAAGGCTGCGGCGGTGCGGCTGCCCAGCCTCAGTGTCCACGCTCCCACCGGAAGTTCCAGCGTTCAGCAGCTCGTCCAATCGCCCATGCAGCTTGGCTTCTGGTGCTTGAATGTGTATCACAGCTGCGTTACAAGACAAAATGATATGCTTTGCCTAAGTACCATACTGCACCTTGTCTAGCCGGGCTCCACCACCTCTCCTCGATGCCATCTCCCTTGGTGGGCTTCACTCGCGGTTGCCTTCGCGCTGCCCACTCCCCGTGGCTCTGTCGCTCATATAGTATAAGGTGAAGCTCCTTACCCCCGCCTGGGCCAAGTGCGCCGGTATCCTTGTCACCCACCACTGCGCACTGGCCCCTGTGGCAACCACCACCTAGGGAACCCGCCACACCGAAGGCGATGCCAGCGAACGTCATGGTTGCCGGCGAAACGGAAACACAGCGCTTGGGGCGCGCCAAGGTAGCTACGTGGGAGAAGCTGCGGCTGCAATGGGATGGGACATGCCACAAGCGGCGCAGGAGGACAGGCATTTGCAAAGCCTGTCGCTTTCCCGCAGGGCTACCCCTACCCGCGCCCCGATACCTCCTTCCTGATGGTCGATGGAGAGGTGTTCCTGTTTGACAACTGCCAGTGGCGGGGTTTGGAACACATGCCACACGTCGTGGGGCGCTGCGGGTAGGTGCCACACGCCAACAGCAAGCACACCGTGCCGTAGGGGCTTGCACGACCGTCTGCAGCGTGTCAGCTGCCAGCGTGCATGTGTCATCACCTGTAAGGCAACACCAGCACAGTAGGCCAGGGGTCAGCCTGGACAAAGCAAATAGTTGGGCTCCTGGGAAACCTGTTCACAAAGGCGTGTGGTACGGTGGATGCCCACTCGCAGGTCAACTGCCTCCCAGTTTGCCGCCTCCCGTGGGGTGGCGCTGGAGCCGCTTGCAGACCCCAGCCTCTTCACGCCGGTGCTGGCCATTGGCAGCAACGCGGGGCCTGAGCAGCTGCGACGCAAGTTCCCACGGGATGCCTTCCCCGGCTGTGTATTACCGGTAGGGCAGATCGGCAGCATGGCATACACGGCACCAACCAAGCATTTGGGGCGCTGAGAGACCTTTGGAAACGGGGTTATCACTTTGCCAACTGAGCCTGCTTCGAGCTCGGTGCCATAGCTTTGCAGCCGACGCTTGCGTGCACGGCATGCCGATGCTACTTACCTAGCACTCCTGGGCTAATGAGTCACTCCATGGCTTTTGAGGTGACACTTGCCAAGGGGGCTCCTCCTCCTGTGTGTTACCACAGGTGGTGCAGGTGGAGCTGCATGACTTCGACGTGGTGTACTCGCCGTACATCTCGTCGTACGGCTCGTGTACGGCAACGCTGGAGCACTCGCCCGGGACCGCCGTGTCCATCTTCATTACCTACCTCACGGAGCGCCTGCTGCAGCGCATGCACGCCACGGAGGGAGGTGCGTCCGCACCGCGGCACCGCGTGGCACATCATCTTGGCACAACTTCCTGGCGCATCTTTTCGGCACTTCCTCTTGCTACATCTGTATAAGCACCTGTGGCCGTAACACCTCCATCTGTGCGCCTGTGACCTATTAACCTAGCTCTCAACGCACAAAGGGCTTTGCACAGGGACGGCAGGTTGTGGGCGAAATGCGACCCAACAATCATACCCATGCGAGACCATCTGACCAACAACCGTTCCTGCCTGCGCAGGGTACGACCTGTGCCGGCTCTCACAGTTGCAGCTGCGCGTAGCACCCAGCGCCGCCCACAGCAGCGACGGGAGCAGCACCAACGGTGGCGGCGGCAGCAACGGCTGCTTCGCCACCCTGGACAGCGTGCTGCAGTACAACCACAAGCACGGCTGCATCGTGCTGCCGTTGCAAGGCACGCCGGGTGAGTCTGGCATGTCTTCCGCCCGTGCCTTGGGTAACAGGGTTGGGCAGGCTGCAGTGCAGGGTGCATGGTTCCCTAGGCAAGCGCTGGCACACCGGGTGAGCCTGGCATTGGGCGTGGGTTGCGCCAGCGCCGTGGGTGACAGGGTGACGCAGCGCCGGCCGGATGCATGGTCCTGTAAGCAAGGGCTGCTGTGTCATCTCTGTGGTGTTGTGGATGCCGTGCGGGAAGTAGGCAAAGTATGCCTTAAGCAGTTACAAGCAAGCAGGGATACAAGCAGGTTGACAGGGTGCGGCAAGCAGGTGTCGGGGTGCAGATCGGCTGTGGAGATCGCGGGCGCCCGCGCTGCAACGCTGATATACTTAGCTGAATAAGAAAGCTCTCTGTGGTGTTTGGTTTGGAGCTCAATGCGTTGTGCTGGTACTGTGCTGCTCGCCTCTGACATGCCTTGAAAGCAATAGGCGTGCACGCACAGCATGGAAGCGAAAAATACATGGATGCCCCGTTCCCCGCTCTGCGCAGCCTCGCCCATTGCCATCGCGGACATCCCCGCCACCAACCGCCGCTTCCCTGCGGCCACCCAGCCGCAGATGCTGGCCGCGCTGCGAGCCGCGCTCTCGCCGCCACCACAGCTGGCAGCAGCTGACAGCCAGCACGCCCCCGCCCTGGACATCAGCAGCAGCACCAAGGCGAGCAGCAGCCTCGCGGACGAGGCGGAGGCGGGCTGTGGAGGCCGCACGTTCCACGTCACCGCGTCAAGCATCATGAACACAGCCAGCACAGTGCAGCCTGTGCCGGGGCAAGCGTACGCGCCGCTCCGGGCGGTACCCCTGGAAGCGTTTGTGAGTCAGGAGGTTGAGGGCGCAGGGCTAGACGAGTGGATCCTGCGCACCATTGAGGACTCGACGTACAGGTGGGCGGTGTGCGGGCGGCTGGAGCTGCACAAGCGGCCGTTCGCCTACCCACACACGCAGCTGGTGGAGCAGCTGGGCGGGCGCTGACCCAACCGGCGAGCGTTGGTGTCTTGATGCACGAAATTTTTATTCCTGTATTGCTGTGACTACGTGTTCGTGATTCATGGTTCATGTTCTGGTGCGGTAATTTGGTGGTAACGGCTTCCAATGAGCGCGGTTGCGGTGTGCTGTGGTGAAGTGACACGGCCTGCCATGGGTGCGGGGGCGGCATGCCCTTATCGTGTACTGCACAGCCAGCCTACGATATTCTTCTTGTGCCTCTTCTGCCTCCGACATGGACGGCTCTGATAGGGGAGATGCTGATAGGAGCCTGTGAGTGCGCGGCGTGCATTGGGGGTCTCGGGGCGTGTAGCAGTGTACTGAGCATGCATACGCGCGTGGGTGGGTGGGTGCGTAGCATGCACGTGATACCATCTCGGTTACGGTATGATGCTGCCAAGAGCTTACGTGCGGTGAAGGACGTGCACGCTTGTCAAGAGACGTGTTTTGAGGCTGGCACTCGAACATCCATTACGGCACAGTTCAATACGGGTGTAGGACGTGCTCACGGGTGGGTACAAGGCTCGACATCGGTACATGGTCTTTGCGCATGCGCCCCTCATCACGCGCTGAAGCTACACTGGCTCTGTTTGCGTGGGTTTACACTGGCGTTACGATTGTATGTTGTAAGACGACTTGGCGTGACCTGTTGGCATCCCCTGGGCATGCCTTGGGAGGGCCAATTTCTCCCCGGGCGCGCAAGGACCGTGGCTGTACGAGTCTGGCAGCGGCGCAGATATCTTCCGGTACCTGTGCACATAGTACTGTCAAAAATGGTCGAAAGCAACCTTGAAAGTCCTGCCGGAAAGGCCACGACCCACTAGGCACGGGAAGAGCCTCTGGGGTCTCCCCTGGTTCGAAAAGTCCGCGTCAGCACCTGCCCACATAACTGCCCCGTACCAGTTGCATCCCCGGCGTTCCGAAAAGGCGACCGGAGCACCATTCTACCTCATAAATGTCTTTGCAAGATAACCGATAGCATACTTTAACTACTCTTCCTCGAAGCCATAGCCTTCTTCTTTCCCGGTTTTACGCGCTCCAGTTACCGGTATGGCTCGCCTGGTGACCATGGACTTCCATTCGTGTGCTTTCACCTGGTTGGATCTGAAATGCGTACAAATTTACCTTGAGGGCGGCAAAGGCACTCGGGCAGCATGGAGGGCCATCGAGGCCCATTTCGCGTCCGTACGCCGCTTCCGGGGAAGCAGCATTACGCTGGCCATCGGCGCTGCGTCTGAAGTGGTCCTCGCAAGAAGCCCTCTGGTGTTGACGGCTTCTGGGGCCCTCGGCTCCGCCAGCCCCGCAGGTGCGCAGCTGCTGTAACAACTGGCACTCGCCAGTCCCCGCGCCGTTGTGCCGGTATTGCAATTTGTGTGCCGAAAATGTCACCAACGCTACGCATGTGCGGCGCTCATGTGCGGAGATCATGAACCTGAGCGTTGTCTTTTACCACACTCCCTCACCATCGTCTGTACCCTCCAGCAGGCAACTCGGCCGACAGCAGCGCCGAGTGCACTACCACCATTGGCTGCAGCGAAGCCACGGTGACCGCGTCCAGGCTGCTGAAGAAGTGCGACTCAAACGCGAGCAGCGCCCTCACCTCTGACAGCGACGACGACGCCCTGGTCGCGGAGGGCCCTGCGCCCGCTGCAGCAGCGCTGTCGGCCGACCGGGACATCTTTGCGGAGGACCCGGAGCGCACAGCTGCCTTCCCGCTCTTCTGCCGCGTGCCCGCTGCGGTGCACGTCGCCGCGACCGAGCTGATGCTCGCACTTCAGCAGCCGGCGCCCTTCAACGTGCGTTCGGTGAAGTGCGCTGAGATGTGGGACTCCTACGCTGGGACCCGGGAGGACGCCACCAAGCGTGCTTTCATCAACACGATGCGCAGCCTGACTGGCGGAGGACCCGTGCAGCCCATGATCCAGACCGTGGGCTTCGCCCTGTAATCGATTACACGTGCGGAGCTTGGAGCTTGGAGCTTGGAAAGGCTCGAGTCGTCAACAGCAGCTAGCGCTTAGGTTCAACGGTGACGGTATAGGAGCGTGGCTAAGGGTGCATGGCGGGCTGCTCATCCATTTTGGCCGATGCTCACCTCTTGAAGGCTGTGTGCAAGGCGGGGGGCCTCCCACCTCTCCCCTACCTTTTCAACTATTCTTCCTGTGAGCTGTTAGCAGTAAGCCAGTCTCTTATCGAGAAGACTATTTTTGCACCTGCAATGCTGTGATACTGCGTGCAGGCTTGCGTTTTGGACATTGATTGCGAGTAACAGTAGTCGGCCCGGCTGCAACTGAAGCTGTATTCGGCACGTGGCAGTGCAGGTCATTGATTTGTTGTAGCATGTAGAACAATAGCAGGAGTACAGTAGCACGCAGGAGCACATAAGCAGCATTGCAAGCTCCTGGTTGGCTGTGGTGCGTGAAGGAAGACCGGTAGGTGAGACTCGTGAGCTGCTTCCCATGTGTGCGGCCTGAGGCTGCCGATGCGTGACGCTGCAGGGGGGGTGAGTGCTGTACAGTCCCGCGGTAGACGGAGGTGTCTCATGGTATATTGGTGGGCTGGAAGCAGGCGCCTTTGCTGAGATAGTTTCGCATGATCTCCCAGTGCATCATGTGGGCCGGGTCACAGGCTGCTGACCATTGGAGGTGAGAGTGCAGCGACCGTAAATTGTGGTATGGTGCTCGTTGCTCGGTGGTGCTGGTGGTTGGGCTCGTTGCAGTGGTGCGTTGGAGTGTACGTACACGTCAGCACTTGCTGTGGCTGCACTCGGGCAGTCCACCTGCAGGGGGATGCATGCGTTGGTGGGGTTTGGCCTGTCATATTGAAGGTGGCTCCCATCGCCTGTTGGTACGGTACGTGGTTTCGGATTTCCTAGGGGGGAAGGTACGTAACAGGCATGTAGCGTCGTAGGTTGCAAGGTGGTGTAAGTTGCAGGTGTTGTTAGTTCGGGGTCTGGGTTTGGGCAGTGGCTACGGTACGGTGTAGCTGCTACACCCTTCAGAGGCCCAGTCAGCAGCGACTTAGGGGGTCATATGTAGGGCTCTAAAGAGGTGTTGAGTACCGGGAATAGCAGCACAATGAGGCGTGGCGCCTGGCGTGCTGTTCATGGCGAAGGGCGTTGCAGTGGTGTGTCACGCCCATTTGCTGG
>QAXN01002097.1:0-13440 GCA_004335795.1 Chlamydomonas sp. 3222 | reverse complement strand
GCATTTTGGGGGCAGGATGCCTGTAGAGTAACTCGCATATTGTTACCCACACACAAACATCAAAAACAGAATATATAATTTGTGAGCTACATGGCCATGTTGAATAGCGGGACAGAGCCGCCTTCCAGCCAGGGCGCGCCGACTGAAGCAAATGTCGCAGAGCCGCCGGCTCTCGCGACAGTATCGCTACACGATACTGCTCTGCACCCTTTGGACCTAGCACTGCAGCCTGGGGACCCGCCCGTTATACGTCCAGCAGCTGCCGAAGTGAAAGCCGACCTGGCTGCGGCTGAGGTCGATGACGGAGGTCCCGGTGGGACCACCGACCCATGGGTCATGGGGCCCCGCGGGACAGCAGGCATGGACACCTCGGGGATGGCGTCACACCCGTCGCGCGATTCCGCAAGCACCCAGACGACCACTCCTGGCGAAATCTATGCTCAGAAATATGCTAGCAACAATAGCATGAGATCCGGCAGCGCGAAGGAAGAAAGTCGTCCCGAAGGCCTCATCGGAAGCGGCCTTGCGTCCACCGGCGCGCCTGTCGCCCAAGCAGGGCGTGCCCCTGGGGCCATAACTGGTGCTGCTGCTGCTTCTGCTGAGGGCGGCGCATATACGACTGCAAATACAACCCACATAGAAGGCGGAGCAGCGACCGGTCCCCGCCACCCGCTGTCGCGCCCCGCGGTGCCGCACCCAGACCACCCCGAGGCCGTTCCGCCCCAGGTCACCATCAGCCGCCTGCACATTGTGCCCATGCTGCCGAACATAGCCCCCCAGCACCAGCCCCACTTGCATGAGAAGCACCATCCCTCCTCCCCCGGAGCAACAGGCTCCCCCTCCGTCCCTGCGCACGCCCCCGCCCCGGCCGGACCGGAGGCCTTTGGCGCCCCCCTAGCAGCAGCCCCCGCCCCGGCCGGACCTGAGGCCTTTGGCGCCCCCCTAGCAGCAGCCCCCGCAGCGGCACTGCCCTCGCTCATGATGCAGCGGGCTCCAGGGGCCGAAGCAGCTGGTGGCGGCAGCGGCGTTAATACACCCAGGGGACCCACGGATCCTGACCACGGCTGGCCACCTGCACCGCCAGCAGGTGCTGGTACCCCCACAGGTGCCGGTGGTGCTGCTGGCAGTGGTGGTGTTACTGGTGCTGCCGCTGGTGTTGCCGGTCCCATCACTGAGGCAGCCAATGTGGGAGGAACTGCGCCCTGCCGGCCGGATACGGTCACCAGCACAGAGCAGCGTGAGATGATGGTGCCCGGCGCTGCTAAGACACACGCTAATACACAGCTGCAGCAGCAGCAGCCTCTGCCGGACCCACAGCAGGACTCGGAGTTGGCATTCAAGCCTCTGCGGGGCGGCGGCGGAGGTACAGGTGGGGGCGTGCTTAGTGCTTCGGGTATAGCACCAGGGGTGGGGGCGGGGGCAGGGGAGGGTGTGGGATCCGCAGCAGCAGCAGGCGCGGGCCTGGGGGCAGTGGGGCTGCTGGACTCGGGGTCTGGCGGCGGCGGGCGGCGGGGCAGCATGATGAGCGGGCCTGGGGAGTCCAAGTGGGGTGCGGCGGTGCACGACGGTCGGGGCTACGCGGAGTTGGTCGGATTCGACCCGGCAGAGGGGCCAGGTACGTGGGCGGTCGGTTGCATGCTGGTGCACAGCATTGGTTTACGCGGGCTTCTGGCTGCAATGCCGTCCTTCCGATAACGTGTGTGTCAAAACGGTAAAATTGTTGGTGGGCGCTGTGAGCTGTGAGGGGCCGGTGTCCGAACCCACGTATGCACGCAGCTGCAAACGGCAAGCACAGCTCATGTACTGGTACTAGTCAGTGTTCAATTTTGAGACTGTTCTGGTTCAATGCTTCAATCTCACATGTATGCAAGGCACGCCGTCCTTGCCCCTCATACTGCCCTCAGGGCGGCGGGCCCCAGACACCATCACAGAGGAGGTCCCAGGTTGCACCGACGAAGCCGGATGCACCACCAAGCGCTCAACCACCACAACCGCCAACGGCCTAACCACCAGCAGCAGCAGCGCAGACGAAGGCAAGACCCACAAGCGCCCGCCCAAGCTCCTGCACGCTCTCCACACCATGGCTGCCGTACTGCTATCGCCGTACCGCGCCCGCGTCGACGTACTGGTGCAACACCCCCACGTGGCGGCGGCATGGCGGCTGGCCAAGGGACATCCCCTGGCGGCGGTCTGCGCGGCGGCGACGGCGGTGGCGGTTGGCGGTTGGCTGGCCGTGGTTGCGCTACTGGAGCTGCTGCTGCTGCCGCTGCTGGCGCTGCCGGGTTTGGCGGTTGGGTTCGTTGCGGCCTTTGTGGCGGCGGCGGTTGGGCGGTTGCAGTACGGCCTGGCGAGCAGCAGGACCAGGAGGCAGCACAAGGCGCTTGGTAAGGGGGACACGTACTGCGGAACGCACATGTGTGTTAATAACCGCGAGCAGGGCGTGGTACCTACCGCGGTAGCGCACACTTGGCTGGCTCCGTGCCATGTGGTGTTTGTGGTCTGCCTTCACGCGCACGTGTATCTGTGCATGCTAGTATCCTTACGAATAGTAGTTGTATGTATTTGAAGCAGGTTGTATCAGCAATTGCCATCCCTGCCGATGTGTGCCCATGCCCGCCCAATCCCCTCCCGCTCCTCAGGACTCCTGTACGGCGCGGGAACGGCCCTCCCAGTCATGGCGCCTTCGCACACCAGCACCCCTACCGCAGCCCTCCCTTCTACGCCCCCGCTAGCCGCCTCAGCGTCACCCTCCCCCACCACCACAACCACCACTCCTGCCCCAACCGACACAACCGACGCAGCATCCGTATCAGCCGCCGCACCCGGGATCGCTTCCGCCGCGAGTACGACACACGTCGTGAACGACGCTGGCCTGGCGGCGCTGCGGGCGCTGTACGGCGGAGCGCTGCCGTACTGTCTGGCGGACGCCCGCCATGGAGAGCGGGCGGAGTGGATTAACGCGCTGCTGGCAGGCGTGTGGCCGGCACTGGAGGCCCCGCTGAGGGGCATTCTGGGGTGAGCATGTAGTAGCCCGCTTGAACATAGAAAGGGCTTCGCAGGTTTCAGTGCCACAGTACAAATTGCAATCACCTGTGTACCAAATGGCGGCTGCTGGCAAGTATTAGGCAGACAGGGAGCGCCTTCGTGCCCTTGGCACCACCTCGCCATCAATCTCTCGAGCCTGCGCATTGTAGTCTGCATGGCTGGCCGCTTTCTTCCCTTATTGCACCGCGCTCCGCAGGCCCCACTCCCCAGCCCCACCGCTGCGGCCCAATCCAACGCAATTTGCAACGTTGGAAATAACGAGTCGTGCAATGCTTGTATGGTTCTCCGGTGTTTGTGATCTGCCAGGCGACCTCGCGTGATGACACCTCCCTGTGCTGCCATCCCCAGCCCCGCCATCGCGGCCCAAGCCGAGTTAACCAAGCCGCCCTTCATCAAGGCCGTGGGCCTGTCAGACCTGGCCCTGGGAGACACGCCGCCACGTATCGAGTCCATACGCGTGCGGCCGCTGGCCTCGGCGGCGGCGACGGCAGTGGCGGTGGAGGCCGTGGCGGCGGCGGTAGCGGAGGCGGGCGCTGGCGGCGGCAAGGTCGACGCAGCGACGGCGGCGGCAGCGGCCGTCAAGGGCGCGGCTGCAGGCACTGCAGGGATTGACGTGGGTGCGGGAGGGGCGGCGGCGCCGCAGCTGGTGGCGGCGAGCGTTACGCCGCCTCCGCTGGCGGCGGCAGCGGCGGCGGCGGCGGCGGCGGCGGGGGAGGAGGGTGGCGGTGCGCCGGGAGCGGTGCTAACGGGAGTGCCGGGTTCAACGGTGGCGGCTGTGGCGGCCATGGTTGCCGTACATTCCTCCACGGCCGGGGCGGTGGCGGAGCCGCCGGCCGGGCCCTTCACCACGACGGAGCCGGTGAAGCCGGCGGAGGCGGCGGCGGCTGAGGGCGGCAAGGGCGGCGTCGGCAGCGGCGCCAAGGCAGCAGCTTCTGGTGTTGGTGCTGGTGGTGGTGGTGGCGTCGGAGGCCGTGGTGTGGAGGGTGTGGAGGTGGAGCTGGACTTCGAGTGGCAGGGAGAGCCCACCGTGGGGCTGTTCGTGGAGGCATATTTGACGCCAGGGTGGGTCGTGGGTGGGCCAGCGCGCCGGAGCCCCGGGGTGGGAATGCCGCGTGCAGCGGACGGGAATACGGCCCCCGCCCTGGAGCTGGACGTTTTCTCTCGATGTGAACGGTTACAGGGATGATGGGCGAGAGGAAAGCCCGGAGGTCACCAAACGGTAAAATTGTGCACCCAGTTCCGTAACTCTTGGAAAGGTCACGAGTACGGACGGTCATGCTGACAGCATTCGACAACACGCCAACGTAACAGACAGACATGTCGGCACCAAACTCCTCCCTTCCCCTAGTAGCTCGTTCCCGCCAGGCGGATCATCAGGCTGCGCGGCTGTGCTGTGCTGCCGCAACCTACCACACTGTATCGTTGCACCGCTCACCAAAGCCCCCCTGGCCCCTCGTTCCTTTACCCCCAGGGGCGGCACGGTGCGTCTGGCTCCGCGGCTGCGCGAGGTGGCGGTGGCGGGCACGCTGCGGTTGGTGCTGTGCCCGCTGGTGCCGCAGCCTCCGGGCTTCGGGGCCGTGTTGGTGGCCATGCCGCGGGCGCCGCAGGTGGGCACACAGCAGGCTGGGCAGATGGCTGTTGGATGTGATCACATACCTGGCGTGGTGTCTATCTCTTGTGTCTTAGGTCATGGACGCCGGCACCAGGTGGGTATGGTAGGCAAGCAGGGAAGTGACCCGGGCGCACATCAGCCCAGGACTGACTCCGTCTGGCTGGCTTGCATTCCCGGGCGTACCTGCTTGAACAATGCCACGTGTTCAAGGCTTCCCAAGAAGCTGTGTGTTCTCGTGTTTGCGTTGGCAGGTGGCGTTCGCGTTCGACCTGGGTGCGCTGGGCGCCGGCGTGAGCGGCGCGCTGGCCCGCCCCCTGTCCTCCTTCCTTCAGCCCCTCATCCAGGACGTGGTGGCCACCGCACTGGTGCGTGGAAATATTGGGCAGGGGTGGGCAGTTGCAGCAGGGGAACATGCTGTAGCATCTGTACGGGGTACAATAATGCCGCGGCGCTGCTGATATTCGGCAGCTGCTGGCAGTGTGCCACGCGCGTGCGTGTTTATCCTGGTCCTGCGGCCGGTAGGCCTGCGTCGTACGACACGCGTTGCCCAGCACACCGCACCCCTTGCCTACACCCGTTCCCCACTATCCGTCATGCCGCCACAAATACGCCTCGCTACCCCACACGCCACACCCCACACCTGCGCCTGCATTCCTCCGCAGGTGTAGCCCAGCGAGTGGTCATCCCCGTGCTGCCCGAAGGTAACAGCCCCTGCTGATGGCGTCGTGTTAACACACACCCCTCGCGACACACCCTCGCTCTCCGCAGGTGTGGCCGCAGCGTGTGGTCATCCCCGTGCTGCCCGAGTCCGCGCTGCCCGGCCCGCTGGCCGACCTGCAGCTGCGCACGCGGGGGCTGGTGGCGGTGCGGCTGCTGCGGGCGGTGGGGCTGGCGCAGGAGGGCACGGCGGGGGTGCCGCTGCCGGACGGGGAGGACGTGCAGGTGAGCGCGGGTGGATGGTACGCACCCAGTGCATGCTGCTGGCCACGATGCACGCCTGAGGCCTGTGCACGGAGCGAGCCCGTATGTATGGCACGTAGCAGGTGCAGGTTGGCGGCCGGGTGGCTGACGGCTGAAAGGCATGCAGTGGGCAGTGGGCTGCGCATGGCGAGGCAAACGTAACACTGGTACCCTCTTACTGGCCGCGCCGCAACCCCCTGCCTCGGGGCCACCTGTTCTCGGCGGCTCAAACCCTTCCGCACCACAGGTGGAGGTGTTCACGCGACCTACCGTCCGCCGCATCAGCACCACCGCCACCATCGCCACGGCCAAGCACCTCCGCGCCGCCACGCGCCCCGCCGCCGCCGCCGCCGCTGCCGCCCCATACGATCTGGCCGGCACGGACTCCCTGGTGGCTGCGCCGCCGCCGCCAGCCGGCGCCTCACCCGATGCCATCGCGTGCTGCGTCTGGGAGCAGCAGGACAAACGCGGTGGCGGCGGCGGTGGCGGCGACGCCGGGTGCCTGCTGCACGTGCCTGTGCAGGAGCCCGCCAGTGACGTACTGCGGCTGAGGGTGTACGACATGGAGCGTTTCAAGGTGCAGGTACGGCACTGCTGTAAGAACAGCACGATTTTGTGTGCTGTGCTAGCTGTGATATGCAATGAATTCCTCTACCCAAGTTCATTCAAGTTTCTATCGTGGTGCACCAACGCGCAGTTGTTGCATCCGTGCCAGCATGCAGCATCCCGTCTGTCGCCAAGCTTCAATGCGCGCTTCAGCTCAGTACTTTGTTCGCCGGAGTGCGTCGCACTCCATTCCGGCTTCAACGCCAGCTCCGTTCGCCCTCCACCACACAGGACCTGCTGCAGCCCAACGTCCTCCGTGGGCTGCAGCACGCCTTCTCCTCCCGCACCCTGGTGGCCACCGCCGCCGTGCCGCTGGCGCCCCTGTGTGCCATGGGCGCACACGTGCCCCCCACCACACCCACCACGCCCACCACCAGTGCCCAAGCCCCCATCCTGGTGGGCCCCATGACCGGCACGGGCCCCGAAGCCGTGACGCTAGACACCGCTTCGTACGCCCGCGGGGCCAGCGGCACCACCACATGCGTGGGTAGTGGTGGTGGTGCCATGGGCAGTGGCGGCACAAGTGGTGCTCCGGGCTCCTACCTGACCGCGTGGCTTCCGCTGCACGCCCCTGAAGAGGACGAGGAGAGCCTCATCGCCGCAGCACAGGAGCAACAGCAGCAGCAGGGCGCAGCAGGGGGAGGTGCTGCAGGGGAGGGAGCAGCGGGCGGTGCTGCGGGAGTGGGTGTGGGTGTGGGTGCGGGTGATGGCGCAGCAGTGGGTGGTGGGTTAAGGGAGGAGGACCTGGTGCACAGGGGCCGGGTGGCGGGGGCGCTGCAGGCGGAGGATGCGGTGGGGGCGGAGGAGCGGGGGGAAGGGGGCGTTGGGGCGCGGGTCGGCGCAGCGGTGAGGAGCGCGGGAGGCAGCGGCGCGGGGATGTTGCTGGGAGCGGGCGGGCCGGAGGGGGAGGAGAAGCTGGCGTGGCCAGGTGGGTGGGTGTGCTGGCGCTCTGGGACATTAAGAGAGGTATAGCGTGAAGTGCACTTTTGGCATTTGTCTGCACTAAGCGACTACCGGGTTCGAGTAGAGCGGTTACCGGTATTGCGTGGTACCGAGGCATGGCGCCCTCACATGCACCGGCCTCACATGCACCGGCCTCACATGCGCTGACCTTGTCACTTTGCCCCCCTCCCTCTCCACAGTCCCGGCCGCCACGGCAACCCCGTTGTCCCCTGGCGGCGTCGCCCCCGCCTATCCGCGTGCCACGGACTCTGGCATCCCCACGTCCCCCCTAGCCTCCCGGCAAGCCCCCGCCGGACCCGCCACCGCCGCCGCCGTCGCCCCCAGCGCCCTACCGCCGCCGCCAGCCGCCATGGGATCTGGCGGCGCCATCCTGGTCTCCCTGTCGTATCACTCCATCGACTACCTGTCGCAACGCATGGCGGCATGGCTGGATGCCGTACACGCAGCCCGTACGGCAGACCGCGCGGCCGCTGCCGCGGCTGCCGTACCGTGGCCGTTACGCGGCATGCTCCTGGTGGACGTACTGGAGGCGAGGCGCCTGCTGGGAGGCGAAGAGCCGACGGCGAAGCGCCAGGCGGCGGCAGCGGCGGGCACGGCGGCGGCGGCCGCCGGCGCGCCGCCAACGTCCCCACGTGCCACCATGGGTACGGCAACGCCGTACAACAACAGCCTCGGGGACTCGAGCGAGAGCAGCGAGGAGGAGGAGGGGGAGGGGGAGGAGTCAGGCTACAGCACAGAGGAGGAGGAGGGGGAGCAGCAGCTGGGGTCGCCGAGGGAGGGCGAGGCGGTGGGTGCGCTGGTGGGTTCGGAGCTGCCACTCACGTTCAGCGCTCCGGGAGGAGCGGGGGGCACCGGTGCTGCTGCTGGAGCAGGGGCAGGCACGGCCGCTGCAACGACCAGCGCGGGAGCACCGTACACCAGTGGTGCTGGCAGCAGCACGCAGCAGCAGCATGGAGCTACGGAGGGCCGCCGCCGCCGTCGGGACCGCAGCGGCAGGAGCGTCGAGTGCGACCCATACGTTGTGCTCACGGTGCGCAAGTGGAGGGACGCCGGCGGCGACGGAGGGGGAGCGGCGGGCGAGGAGCAGCCGCAGCAGCAGGCGGGGGACAGCGCGGGCGAGCGGGTGTTTCGGAAGCAGGGCATGCCTGTCCCCGCCACCGCCTCCCCCAGTTGGAACCTGCATGCCGAGGTGGAGGGGGTGGACGTGGCGGAGGCGGAGGTGCAGCTGGAGGTGAGCAAGGAGAAGGGGCCGTGGGTGGATACCGGCGTACCGCGTCACACGTGTGGGTTCTGAGTGTGGGGTAACGTAGAAGCTGGTAGAAGGTTCAGGGGTGAGGGTGCTAACCGTACAGGGAGTCTTTCCTGCCTGCGTTTTCACAACGCCAGCTTGCACGACGCTAACGCTGGTACAGCCGCCAGCACCTACGGACCTATTGCACGCGTTCCCTGCCAACCACCCCCTCAGGTGTTCCACCGCCGCTGGTTCCGCGGAGACCGCCACCTGGGCGCCGCAACGCTGCCGCTCAGCGAGCTGCTGCTGCCGCCGCAGACGCTGGCGCAGCAGCAGCAGCACGGGCCGGGAGGCAGCAGCGCGGTGGTGTGGGAAGAGCGGGCTGCGGGCTGCGGGCAGGGCTGGGTGCGACTGGGGGGCAGGGGTGCGCAGGGCGGGGAGGTGCGGCTGCGGCTGCACTTCCTGCCGTACCTGCCGTGAGGGACGAGGCACTATACACACAAGTAGTACAATGTCGCAGCTGCCGTACAAGTTTTGCCGGCGCATCCAGGTGTACCAAAAGAACTGGCTGTTGCTGGTGAGTTAGGGTCCAAGCAGGTTCAAGTCGCCTCAGCGCGTTGTGCTCCAGGTGACCGTTACGCGTTTTGTTCACGAGGCCTGCTGTTGTTGACCTTTGGTTGTGCACGCTCTGGGGTTGCAGAAGAACGGTAGTTGGATTGACGGTGTGCTTAGCGCGGCACGTTGCAAAGTGCCATCCGCTTCCAAATGTAATCGCGGCAAAACCACCTCAGGGCACGGGCGCGCCCCCGAGCCCAAAGCCACCTGCCGTCATGGTTGCGTTCCGATCCTGGCCCCGCACGCATGCACTGATGTACGGCAGCGGCCATGGCAGGCCGCATCGTACACGTCGGCATGCACGCGTCGGCATGCACACAGGGTCTCCCGCATCGGAGCCTCTGGCGTTTCGCACGTCAACGTTGGGCACCACGCGTGCGCTAGGCATCAGTTATCGTCAGGAAAAGCGTTCATGTGGGGTCCCCTCGATTAAGGTCAGGGCAACCGCGCATGCCCCACCAAGGCAAGCCAGGCAGCCCTCACCGTCCACACGGACCCGCACATCCAGTCAAATACAAGCCAGCCAGGTGCACGTGCGGCAGAGCACTTGGTACGCCCGTGCTGTATGGGAAGCAGGCAGCCCACGCTGCACTGCAGACCAGCGGTTAAATGGCGGTCAGCGCACAAAGCGACCTGTCGTCATGCAGCTGCCCTGTCCTACCCGCCTACCGAAACCACCGCGCTCCTTTCCAACCAACCTACCTAGTATCCACCATCAACGCTGCACAACCGCAACCTGCTTTGCCCTCACCGCGGCAACCTCTGCACACTCCCCACCACTCTCTGCGTCCGTCCCCACACAGTCTGCATCCCCCTCATGATCACTCCACTCCCGCACGTGCCCACCTACCCCGTCCGCACCCACGGCCCCTACACCTCGCACCCACACCGCGAGTAAGCCACACGCCCACACACCGTTAGCACAGCTCCCCCTGGTTGTCCCACACGCGCACCACCCCCCGCAACCCCTCGCCCTCCGTCGCCAGCGCCCCCGTAAGACACTCCCAGAGCTTCGCATAGCAGCCACGGAGCTCCACCCGCCCCGGCAGGCGCCGCGCCGCCTCCCACCGCCGCAGCGCCGCTAGCACCACCTGCACGACGGCAGGGGCGTCGTCCTCCACTGCGTACAGAAACAGCTGGAGGCGCCCCAGCCGCGCCTCCGTCAGCAGCAGCAGGTCCACAAGGGCGGGCATGAGTGACGCCAGCTCGCCCGCATTCCCCGCGTACAGGTGCACCTGCCGGACCGTCAGGGGGTAGCGCTGCGCGAGGCCCTGGTTGGGGGAATAAAGGCGTAAGGGGGAAGGGGGGAAGGAACCTGAAATTGTGTTGTCTACGTGCACGCGGCCTCACTCAGCAACGCAGTCGCTGGCACTCAGATATCGCAACAACGATTCACGAAGGGGCGTAGCGAGGATTATGGGCAGTCTGTAGCCGCGCGCTGTCAAACAGTTTACCAGCCACTATTGTCTGAATTTCAACGGAAATTTCAACCGCCCGGCCTTCTGTGCACGGCTGGAAAGACATGCGGAAGGTGTCGCCCGGCGCCGGGTGTGCCGTACCCTGCACGTGGCAAACGGCCGCCTGCGCCCAATCACGCACACGCACCAGCACACACCCCACCGCACACCTGCATCAGCTGCAACGCTGCGTCGCTCCACGGCCCTGTCGACTGGAGCTCCAGCCCCTCGATCTCCACACCCGCCAGCGCCGCCAGAGGGGTACGCGCATCGGGACCGAAGTTGCCCATGCCGCGCGCCAGCGGCCGGAGGGCGGGCGCAGCCGCGCCACCGCCTCCCGCTCCTCCCCCTCCTGCAGGTACAGGGGCGCTCCTGCTTCCGCCGCTGCTGCTGGTGGTGTTCGCAGCAATGGTAGTGGAAGCAGCGCCGCCGCCACCGCCACCCGCACTGCTGCTGCTGCTGCTGCTCCCCATGCTCCCGGGAGCAGCAGCCGCACCGCCGCTGCCGCTGCCGCCACCCTCTCCCACCGCCTGCTGCTGCTGCTGTTGTTGCTGCTTGGCCCCAGGCCACGAAGCCATCGCCGTCACCACTACACGCACCAAGTGGTTGGCGTCTTCGGGGTCTACCAACCTGCCCCTGCACCCGAGCCTGGACCCGTCCCCGCCTGGCCGGACACACAGGTGCATTTGCGGCTGCAGCTGCAGGTCCACGTCAAGGGCGGAGGTGCGGTAGCGCACGGGGAACAGCCGCAGACGGGCGTTGCGCAGGCGCAGGAGGTGCAGCGAGGGCGGCAGCGACGGCAGCAGCTTGTGCAGGGGCAGGCCAGCTGTCAGAAATTCGTTCTTGTCGTACGGCCTCTCGAACCGGTGCAGCTCCTCGAGGGTGAGGGTGTGCAGGTGGGGCAGCTGGGACAGCCAGGCAGGCACGGGGCACGGCAGCTCGTCTTCCGCGCGGATGGCCAGGTGCTGCAGCCCCGTGAGCTCCGCCAGCCCCGGGTGCAGCAGCAGGTGCGCGGGGCCGGCCAGGGACCGCAGTCGCGGCAGGCGGTGGGGCCGCAGGGCGGACAGCAGCACAGACCACCGGGCTTGCAAGGCGGGGGTGTTGGCCTCCACCCCGCTGTGCGGGGGCAGCCACACCTCCCCGGCCAGGTCCAGAGACTGCAGGTTGGGAAACAGCTGGGCCAGCTGCTGCCCGAACCGACCGCTGGGGGTCAGCCAGCGCAGCGACTCCTTCCACGTATCGCTGGCCTTACCGTAGCACTTGTTGTACTCGCTGATCTGCCACGTCAGCTCCGCCTCCTCCACCGGCGCCACTTGCACGCCCTCGGCCTCCGCCGCACCCTCGCCCTCCCCTCCTTGGGCACCCAGCCCCCTGCACGAGCTGCACCCCATGCACCAGCCCGTGTTGGGGTCGAAGGGCCCCTCGCACCGCACACGCGCCTGCTCCCGCTGCAGGGCGGCGTGTTGGTACGTCAGTGCTCTGATTTCCTGTCTGCTGCTGCTGTTTATGCCCGGTTCGGGGGACTTGTCGGTAACTCGCAGCGCCACTTCAGTTACGCCCGGCAGCTGCAGGCCTTGCTGTGCGGCCGTTTCGAATGGTAGCAGCAGGTAGTGGGGGTCGTATGTGGGGTCCACTGAGGGGACAAGGGGGAGGGAAGGTAGGGAGTGGGAGGGTGAGGGGGCCATAGGCAAATGTGGCATGCGGTGAGCGGCATGCATGGGGAGGGCCGTGTAAGGACTGTCGGGGTGCAGATGCATGCGTGGAAAGCACACAAGCGGGTGAAGGAGTGGGGCCGGAAACGGATGCATAGGGTGTGTGTTGTGCAGTGTAAAGGTGCTCTGCAAGGGGAAGGCCGCAGCGCGAGTGGTTGAAGGTCGTCAGGCTCGCAACTTCTCTAAGTGCAAGCGATGGAAGCAGGCGCTGAGCGCAAAGCAGTAGATGAATGATTGCAGTGCAATTGCAGTCGTGGTGTTGAGGACACCGCGTAACAGCATAAGCGGCAGCATGAAATAAACAAACAGCAACTCACCCTTTGCGGTCAGGAGCAGATCCGAGCGCAAAGGCCATCGCGCTGCAAGGGTGTGAAGGAGGGCTGGGACACGGTGTAGCCATCCGCCGTTAATGGTCAAGTGACATGGCGCCGAAATGGCGCCATCCACAAGTTCCCGTCCGTCCTTGCAGGCCAGACGTAGAGCCGCGCAGTCGACAATATGTGACACGAATAGTTGCCTCGTCTCGTTGCAACAGGCTAGCAGCAGAGCGAGAGGAGAGGCTTGGCGCGAAGCGTCAGGAGGAGCCTTTGAGCTGCCCAACGCCGTCATGTTCTTCTAGTTATTCAGGAAGAAGCAGAATATTTATATATGAAGAATGCCGTCAGTGCTACGAGCCGAGTAGGTCAGCCAGCCTGTTATGCCTCATCGCGGACAGCTACCGGTAAGGCGGTTAAGACCCAGCTGCGCACCCATGCCTCCTGTGCCGCCTGCATCCTCTGGCCCTCTCTCTTCTCCGTGGACCCCAAGACCCCGGCAGCTCGCGCAACACCCCACGAATGGGGCCTACGAGCCGTTACCGTACCCACCTGCAGCCACAACCCCTGCCCCCACGTTGCCGTTGGCGCCGTGACATGAGCACCTTAACTTTGTCTGCGACCTGCACAGCACGACCCGCGCTTTCTCAATGATACCTGTGCCTGTGGAGTACCGGTAGCAAGCAGCATGCATGCACAGCCCAGCCATCACCTACTACTGCTCGACCTGCGCGGGCCCTGGGTGGTGTAGGCAGGGCACGAAGTCAAGCTTTGACTCCCAAGCTGAGCTGGGCGGCCGTGCGCGGTGGCTCAGCGGAGCACGGGATGGGCACTGGTCGGGAGGGAGCAAGGCGCGGGCGGGGCAAGCGAGCAGGGCTGGGGTGTGGCGGGAAGGGTGAGCCTGGCAAAGTTAGGCAACGCCTGA
>QAXN01002095.1:0-13447 GCA_004335795.1 Chlamydomonas sp. 3222 | reverse complement strand
TGGCTGTGGCTCTGGATATGGTTCGACCTCCGATGCCAGCTCCAGCAGCACCAGCTCAGGCGCTAGCTCCAGCTCCAGCTCTGGCTGTGGCTGCGGCTGTGGCTGTGGCTGCGGCTCTGGATCCGGTTCGACCTCCGATACCAGCTCCAGCAGCACAAGCTCCGGTGCTAGCTCCAGCTCTGGCTGTGGCTGTGGCTGCGGCTGTGGCTGTGGCTCTGGATCCGGTTCGACCTCCGATACCAGCTCCAGCAGCACCAGCTCCGGCGCTAGCTCCAGCTCCAGCAGCTCCAGCTCTGGCTGTGGCTGCGGCTGCGGTTGTGGCTGCGGCTGTGGCTGCGGCTCTAGCTCTGGCTCTGGCTCTGGATCCAGCTCTGGCTCCACCTCCCGCTCTACCGCAAGTTCCTCGCTTGTGCTGGAGTCACTGTCCGGATCCGTCACGCTGGTCAGCCCCGGCCCCAGCGGCCTTGGCAATGCCACACGTGCCGACCCCACCAGCCCCGCCGTGCGTGCTGCAGCTGTCTTTGCAGTGGCTCAGGCCAATGCGCCGTCCTTGGCGCCCAAGACTGGGCCGCTGGCGCTGGTTTCGGTGCCGCTGGCGCGGCAGCAGTCCGCTGCTGACGGCGGCGTGGTGTACGACGTGGTGATGGTGCTGGCGGACACGAGGCAGAACACGCTGCAGGCAGGGGCCAAGGTGTGGGTTAACACGGCGGCGGGCAGCACCACGCTGCTGTCCTTCACCTTCAGCTCTGCGTGAGGGACAGGGCGACAGGGCCTGCAATGAATCCGGCAAATAATGAGAGAGGATGCAAGGGGGCTGGAGACTTGGGATGCTATTGCGGAGCAGGTTGATGATGCGAGCGCCTTGGCACTTCTTGTGTACATACATGTTGCTGTACAGACGGTGCACTGCTCAGTGTGGCTGTTGGTGTACAAAGCAGTTGTGACACCGTATTGGTGGTGTGTGTTCTGTAAGGTGCGCCATAAGTGCATTGGTGTGACGTACCGGATACCGGTATGATATTGATTTATTCTCATCCATGGAAGCTGCGCCATTTACGTTTTCTGCAATCGTAATCATTCATGTGCACATTCATGCGTGCATTGATTGGTGACATGTACCCACTGCAGATATCTGCATTTTTGTTAGACACATTGTGAGCAACGACCTGGCCCTCACCGGGCCTTTGGGCAAAACGGAGCATTACCTCTTCTAGCACTGACCTGTATTAGGAAAGGGCGCTGGAACAGGACAGGGGCCCACTGAGCTCCGCGCATGGGAGTTGCGTGACAGGGTGGCACACGTGTCCTGTCATCGCTGTGTGGTACGTAGTACGGCATGGCCAGAGCATGCCAGTGTGGTGAGCGAGACCACCGCCGCAGTTGACCAGGAGACAGTCATTTGGGCTACAAGGAAAGAACGTGTAACAAAGCTCTGGTACCGTACTTTATAGTGTGCCCTGGCTAGCTGCTGCTAGCAGCAAGTTGCGCAGGACAGCATCGCTTGCCTGCGTCCTGCAAACGTCGGGGCCCCCCGCTCCTGCAGCCATACAAGCAGCTCTGCCAGCCCATGATGGGATTCACCCGCAAACGCCATGACGCCTATGCACCACCAGCAGGCCACGCCACCAGGCCTTCCGTCCGTTAGGCGCTACGTCACCCGTCGCCGGCAGGCGGCACCCAGCCTCGTGCACCAGCCACTACTTATATGTGCCACAGGTAGCTTGTTTGGCGGGCTGCATGGCGGGGCTGCAGAGCACGCTCCTGCATGGAGCAGCCATGTGCACGCGGCCACCGCAGCCGGTCCAGGCCTTCTGTGCGCGCTCTGATTCAGGCAGCAGCTGGCCCCGCCCTCGGACGCTACCCACCGCAGCTATGCATTTGCGTCATCGGTGGACGACCCCCGCCGCCGCTGTGGCTCAGCACCTGTCGTCATGGCTGGGGCTGCACGCACCTAGGAGCTCCGCACATTGGTATGGTGCTGCCGCCAGCTCCGCTAGCAGTGCTGTCATCGCGGCTGCTGCTGCCCATGGCAGCCTGCAGTCCTGTTGATCGCTGGCCATGGGACGGAACCCCTGGAGCGGTATTCTGGCAGTATGTACCGCCGACACTGAGAAGTCCACGTGGTCGGAAAGTGTCGTGTTCAGGGCCGCAGTCCGGCTTGGCCGGCCGCCGGGGAGAGGGCCCGTGATCAAGTAATAGCCGTGGACACTGGTGCAGTGACGGGAAATGTCACGCCAGGCACGCCTGCCCTGGGCGGACCTGCGCAGTTGCGCGGCCGTCGGGGCTTGTCCGTGACCATCAGATACCACCCCCCCTCATTATTAGTCCTTCCATGCCGCTTAGAACGTGCTCAGGCTGACTGCCGCAGACCGCGACTAGCCGCCGGCCGCCGTCGCAGCTGCTTGGCGACAGCCCCAGGGCCAGACGCCCTTCTCCGGGGGCGGCTTCCGCTGTACAGTAGGGCTGTACGACAAACCCCGCGCGCCATGCTCCAGTTGCTGCTGATGCTATCACAAGGGATTGGGGTCGAGTGTATGCATGGGCAGCATAGGCCCTGAACAGGGCAGGCCCGTCTGCATCAATGACGTCGTATGGCCACTGATCGCACGTCGTCAACTGCGCTGGTGCGCTGGGGACCGCTTTTTGCTTTAGGACGACAATGGCCGCCGCCCCCGTGCTGCAGTGGCAAACATTGGCCGTTCACACGCTGTCACGGGAGGTAGCGAAGGTCCAAAACATTTCCCATATGCTGACTTCGACGTACCGGTAGCCTAATAGTACGGAAGCGGCTAGGGAGAGCTCTGGCTTGCGGTCAGCTGCTGGTGCCGTACTGCTGCTGGCACAGCAACCGTTGGTCTGCAGCTGGTGCTACTGCAACCTGTCTGGCATCTGGTTTGCAGCTTACAAGCAAAGCGCAACCAGGAAGTGGGCCGTTCTAGACCAAGTCAGCCGTAGGGCGGGCACTTGCTGTTTGCTTCTTGTCTCGCCCCACGGATAGAGTGGCCGCAATGAGTGCACATACGGCCGTGTGGGATTGCGTGCGCCTTTCTGGACCAGTTAATCATACTTGGCTTTGTGAAGCCCAAGAGTGTCAGAGCCCTGGGACACCGCCTAACCAACAATAGCATCCGTGTGCATGTGAATAAGGCCTATGCACCTGCGTTGTGCCTCACGCTGAAGCAGGTACTATCAGCTGAGCTTCTGGGAGGCTACTACAACCCTGGGAGGCTACTTGCTCTAGATCAGGCGCCAATCGCAGTTTGCGATAGTTCCGGGTGTTGGCCAGTCCTACAGCTACACCCTCAACGCGGCTGCTTACACGCTTCAAGCCCACATGTGCTCTTGAGGCACGCCAGATATGCAACAATCACCAAGGCAGCGGTCCACGGCGGTCACAGCAAGAGTTCAGCGTGAGGGACGATACGAGCATCTCGCTATTCTCGTTCTCCAGGCCATAAGCGTACTTGTATCCTACTGCACATTGATACAAGATTTCTGCGATGGTGGCCAACGTGAAACGCTACCTGACAGCTCTCTACGCAAAAACTATCCATGCTCCGGCAGCCGGCACGAGAAGGCAGCCTACATACTCCTTCACACACCTGAGACGCTTACGGACCTCGTAAGCCTTCAGTATCCCGACACATGGGCCTCTTTCGTGAACTTTGCCATGCTGGTGCGCCTGCCCCTGGCGCTGGTGCTTCCCCACGCCATCTATGAGCGCCTCACCGTCGCCATCCTCTTTGGAGTCCGGCTGACGCCCATGACAGTGCACATCACCCGCTGGCTTGATCCACCTCCAAACCAGTCGGCGTTGTGGTTTATGACCATCAGCCCCGCAACGGAGCTGCTCACGTTCTACGTTGCGAACCCGGTGAGAGCCGTACCATCCTGGGGACACATCACCTGGGGACACAGACAGCATACTTGCCTCTTTGCAACACGATGGCCGCCTCAAACAGCTAATTTTTCACCTCCTTGCGTGCCCGCAATCCTCACGCCAGTCTCCCCCCGGCTCTCGCGCTGCGCAGTGCCCTAATCCCTTGCACGAGGGTCTCTATGGGATTATCAGCGTCGCAGGCTACTGGGTCATGGCCAAGGTGCTTTACAGTGACAGGTTGACCCAGATGGGCATCCGGCCCTCCATGGTGGTGATCCGTCAGGCGCTAGCAGTGTGCCTCACCACCTACTTGGCGCTGGTGTGGCAGCGGCGGCAGCGGAGGGCTTGGGCGGGAGGTGCGGGCGCGCGTGGAAGGAGCAGCAGCGGGGCTGCGGGGCCCATGCACGGCAGCACCAGCAACGCAACAGGTGCAGGGCCAGAAGAGACGTGCAGCGGTTGGAAGGGGCAGGGCGCCAAGGACGTTGGCAACAGCAGTGGCTCCTCAGCTGCTGCTGGGCTGTGCGCTGATACCCACCCAGCCATGGGCTTACCATGTGGGCTAGATCACGGCTCTCACCAGCCTCGCGACCCAGTGGCGGTGTCGACCGCACCGCCGGCATCCACATCCAGTACTGACGGCGCGCTAAACCTAGCCCGCCGCCTCTCTCAGCCCGGCTCCAGCCCAGACGGATCTCACCTGCCACCGTACCGTCCCTTCCTCCAATTCCGCACCTCGCACATCAAGATCCCCCACGCGCACCCCAGCGACCTCCCACCCGATTTCCAGCACCGCCTGCAGCAGCTGCTGGCCAGGAGCGGGCAGGAGAGGGCCGGAGGGCCCACCAGCCAGCCGGGCTCTTCAGTTCCTGCCCGCGCCTCTCGCCACCTGCTGCACGCTGTGTATGTGCGCGAGGGCTGCATAGAGCTGGTGCTACGCACAGAGGACTGGGGCGAGGTGGCGCCAGAAAGTGGCAGACGTGCAGACTGCGAACAGGGCCCAAACGGCAGCTGCAGCAGCAGCTCAGCCGTGGTGGCGGCGGCTGCAGTGGGTGGGCATGGCGTGTTGGACAGAGGTGCGGGACCGCTGTGGGATGCAGGGGAGGTCCTCCGGGCGCTGCAGCTGCCCGCCGCGCGCGTCGTGCAGCCGCCTGGGCAGCAGGAGCAGGAAGCGGCACGCGCCCCGCTACAGGTGCTCAGCGTTATCCCGCGGGTGTTTTACGTGGGGCCGTGTAGAGGTGGAGGGGATGATCCGGAGGGAAGCCTTGCTGGCGCTGCCCTTTCCCTGACTGCGGAGGTGCAGCTGCTGGGCGCGGTGGGGGCTAGAGGTGAACTCGAGGTCAACCTGCTGTATGGGCCCCGCCGGCTGCCCGCGCGAACGACATGGCTGCCGCCGGCGCCTGACCGAGACGGGGTGCAGCAGCGAACTGAGCGGGGCTTGAGTGGACAGGCGCTGTCCGGTGTGCGGGGGTCAGGCGGCCGCGCGGCGCTGGTGGTCGAGTTGGAGGTGGTGCTCCCGGGTGGCGCCGATGGCGGTGTGGAAGCTGCGCTGGTGGGTGCATGGGAGGGTGGCTGTAAGGCGGGAACGCGCGGCAACACACGAGTGGGGGCATGCATGCAGCAGCGAATGACCGTGACGGAACTGGTGCGTGCTGCAAATGGTGCTTACGTGTGCTTGCCCCTGGCGCCCCTCCTTGCCCCTGTGCAGGTGGAGTTCCGCTGCGGCGGCCGGCCCATGTGCGTGCTGCCAGTGCTGCTCACGCGGCAGCAGGGGGTGGCGGAGGAGTTGGGGCCAGCGGCGCGGGCCTGGCAGCAGCACCAGCAGGGGCGTTGCCAGCAGGAGCAGGAGCAGGCGCAGCGCTGGCAGCATTCCGACGGGTTCACAGCCGTCGATGAACTCCACGTGCCGGACGACCTGGGTGAGCTGCTGATGGACCTGGGTTCTTGGGAGCACCACTTGCACGCCTGCCTGCGAGGAGCAAGCGGTGCCCAACACGACAGGCGCGCCCTCTCTAGCCACCCTTCCCTTGCCCAGCTGTCGGTCCTTGGCGCCCACCTGCTGCAGTACGCTGAGGCATGTGGGTTGTCCCGCACGGCAGAGTGGATCAGGGAGGGGCTGGGCGCGTTGGGGGAGCAGCAGGAGCGGAAGGAGGCGCAGGGGCAGGAGCAGGAGCAGGGGCAGGCGCAGGGGCAGGGACGGGCGCAGGGGCAGCAGCGGCAGCACGCAAGTTGCCCCTTGACTGGCTGCCACGCCAACGGGACTGCGCAAAGCAGTGGTGCGCTTAACGCTGCGGAAGCAGCTGCAGCCTCTGGTATGGAGATATCGGTGCTGGCCCGAGTGCTGGCGGGCTTGCGGTGGTGGTGGCGGGGCGTCGCGCCTGCCAGCGTGGTGGAGCAGGGCTTGTGAGTGGGGCTCCGGGGGAGTTACGTGGGTGCTTCCTTTTTCGCCGCTGTTGCTGCTCATGTATCAGGCGGTTGGTTCCCGTTCCTCTATGCTTTGCTTGCCCTCACTACTCCACAAGAGGTTTGTCGAAACCAAACAGATGCATACAAGTGCTGCAGCGTTCCTCACATCCACGTCTGCATGTGCCACCTGGCTCAGTGCGTCCATTGTCATTACCAAACCCGTGTTTGCAGCCAAGTCTTCGAGTCGTTCTGCCTGGTCCTGCTGGTGCTCAAGGGAGAGACCGGCAGCGCCTGCGTCCTCATAGCCGGAGGCATGGGGACGCTGGTGCTGCTATCCCGCGCCTTCCTGACCCATGGGTCGTGGGCCCGCCTGCTGGCGGCGTTCCGCGCCCCCAGGTACATGGGCTACACACTGCACAAGCTCTCAGGCGCAGCGGGCTGGCCCATGGCCCGACCGGAGCTGCTGTGGGGGCTGTCGGAGGCCATCTACGACGGGGTGCTGCTGCCCCTGTGCTGCCCGGTGAGCTTGTTCAAAGTCGTTAGATCCAACCAAAATTAGAGGCGGTTGACTGGACGTTGTAATGCCATGCGCAGCCTGACGACCAGCTGTCAATTGTGCATTTGTCCCTCATGCCTGACCGGCCCCGCCTCGTCCCCGCAGCTCCCTCCTCGCCTGGCGGTGCCGCTGCTGTTGGCCAACGCGGCGGCGCTGACGGCGGTGCTCACCGCCATAGGGCCGCCACCGCCAGGGGTGCTGGGTGCCGGCGTGAGTAGTGCCGGCGGCAGCGGGGACAGGAGCAGCAACCCCCTGCCTGCGGCCCTGGTGGGTCTGCGGCTGTTGGTGCTGGGGCTGGCCACGATGGCGACAGTGCACTCCAGGAGGGGGCAAGGACACGGACACGGGCGGGCACACGGTCACGGACATGTCGGACAGGGCATGACCGGGCGGAGGGTTGTGGCTGCGGTTGGGCGACAGGCGGCTGCTGCAGGCGGTGTGTGTGGGCGGTCGGCACCCGCTGCGCCAAAGGAGTCGTTTGGGAAGCTGAGCAGTGCAGCAGCGGGAGGTGGTGGTGTCATGGGAGCAGGTGCGAAGGAGAAGGATGTGTAGGATGTGTAGAACGTGTGGGAACGTGGACTGTTCAAGGGATGACGTTTGGCCTCATGGTGCAGCGATGATGCACCATCAAATCAAGGTGAACACGGTTCTTGCGAGTGTAAACGTGGTTTTTGGTGAAATTCTATAAGGGTTGTGTCACGCCCTGATACCGTACACGATGCGGTACGTGCGCCGCGTCTAGTTGCACAGCTGTCGTTCGTGCACAATGAGCAGTGTTGCCGTACGGTCCATGGGCGCCCAGAGGCGAGCATTTGCTGAGATGTGCATAAGGATTGGTGAAGGCAAACTCAACGTCTATCATTGATGCATAACCTAACACTACTGCTGTCAAGCTGTGACAGCGCTGGGCTGTGTTGATGAAGTGGTCCTGCAACAAGATTGTACGCCATTTGTGTGTTGTCTGCCGATGGGGACCTGTCCTGTTCGGACGTACAGATTTGAAGTTATCATCCGGGAACACAAACCCGCACCTTCCTGTTGTGCGAGCTGCGGCAGGGATGATCTGGCTAGCACGATTTTGAGTTACGCTTACACTGCAACTGCTTGCACCCTTATTCCGGCTGATGCCGCCTCCCCTGGCCTGCCATCCTTGTTCAGTCAGGTTCAGTATCCGGCGCATTGACGCTCACTCCCAGCCATTCACCAGCAGGTTTTGTGTTGAGCTCAGAGACCTCTGGGGCTCCGGTTGGGTCTGACCAGATCTGACACATTCCTGTGATCATGTGATCATGTGCGCGCCGTATCGGCGTATCATGCACGCCTGACATGTGGCCCGGCCCCTTTGTGCGACGCGCTGGCTTGAAAGTGTGCATGTTGCGTTCATCTCCTTTCTGATGGAGCATTCACGCGTATTACTTTCTCACCATGCGTGACACTGTACAGGTCAGCTCAGTCTCTAACACCCAGAGGCTTACATCACTGAGGAAATATTCTGAGCCTATGCGTTCATTGCTATCTGTTGTACTGCGTTGACGATATCCTGGGATAAAGCTCCGCGACCTCCGCGACGTCTGCCTCACTCTTTCAGCCTGCCTCAACCTCCAGCCATC
Source organism: Chlamydomonas sp. 3222 (assembly GCA_004335795.1). NCBI lineage: Eukaryota > Viridiplantae > Chlorophyta > Chlorophyceae > Chlamydomonadales > Chlamydomonadaceae > Chlamydomonas > Chlamydomonas sp. 3222. The sequence continues at coordinate 4,998 of QAXN01002095.1, read as the reverse complement.
ATCATGATAATCTCATAGGCAAATCATGTCTGTCTTACGGGCGCTGGCAGCGCTTGGCCACGCTGGAGCACCAGCCCGGCATGCCCTGCAGCCGGAACACTTGGCCATTTTAGTGCTGCAGTTCGTGGCCACCATTTTTTCCTATGGAACTCTTATCCAGAACTTCTGTGACGGGACCGGCCACACAACACTCCCCGACAGCTCCCTGCGCAGCGGCTACCCATGTTCAGGCAGCAGGGTGCAAAAGGCCTTCTACATCTTCTTCCATGCGCCACAAGTCCTGCGGGACCTCGTAAGCATACAATACCCAGACTCATGGGTGTCCTGCGTCAACTTGGCCACGCTGCTGCGCCTGCCCTTGGCGCTGCTGCTCCCTTACGCCATCTACAAGCGGCTGACAGTCGCCATCCTCTTCGGAGCCCGACTTACCCCCATGGCGGTGCACCTTATCCGCTGGCGGAGCCCGCCCCCAAGCTACGCAGCGGCGTGGTTCCTGGTCATCAACCCCGCAACCGAGCTGTTCACCTACTACGCAAACCCGGTAGGGCCCAACAGTCAGTTCTTGACCATAGCACGCAAACCACAGCCCCGCGCTCTGGCCACTCCTCTAACCCGCCCTCATTCCCGTTTGACGTGCACCGCAGTGCCCCAGCCCCCTGCATGAGGGTACATACAGCGTGATCAGTGTCATCGGGCACTGGGTCATGGCACAATACCTGTGCAGGGACGTGCTCTTGCAAATGGGCGTCCAGCCCACCATGTTGGCTCTCCGTCACGCCCTGGCTCTGTGCCTCACCACCTACCTGGCGCTGGTGTGGCAGCGGAGGGCCAGGGCAGGAGGTGCGGGCGGGCGCGGAGGCGGCAGCGGTGCGGCTGCAGGGTTCATGCGCGGGAGCAGCAGCAGCAGCAGCAGCCCTGAGAGCTCCGCGGGCATAGCTGGCAAGGGCCGAAAGGGGAAGACTGAAGGCGCAGGGACGCATCCTTTGGCCGGCAGCTCCCCAGTGCTTCGTCTCGCACGGGCGCCCCACCACCAAGGGCAGCCGGTTACAGCCCCACTGTCGTGGTCAGAGCCCACAGCGGCGAGCGCAGCGCCCCTGACTGGTTCCACCCCAGACGGCTCTTCCGCCCCTAACAGCAGCGCAACTCCTTGCACGTCAACTCACAGTGGCGGCGACCGCCACACTCCTGCTACCTTGACCTCCAGCAGTCCTCCTGGCCAAGCTTCCTTGACAGCCAACATGGCAGTCCTGCGGAACAGCTCGTCCACCATGCCTACGTACCGCCCCTTCCTCCAGTTCCGCACCACGCACATCAAGATCCCCGACGCGCACCCCAGCGACCTCCCACCCGACTTCCAGCAGCGCCTGCAGCAGCTGCTGGCCAGGAGCGGGCAGGAGGGGGCTAGAGACCCCACCAGCCAGCCAGGCTCCTCGGCCCGGGGCCCCACCTCGCACCCCAAGTTGCACACGGTGTATGTGCGTGAGGGCTGCATAGAGCTGCTGCTTGTGCACACGGAGGGGTGGGGTGGGGTGGCTGCAGCAAGTGGGGAGGCGGCGGAAGCCGCTGGCAGCGCAGTCCTGCTGCCAGCTGTTCAGGGGGCAGGGAACGGCGGTGGTGACAGCGCAGCCATCGGAGCTGGGCCCTCGGCCGTGGGCCACTTGGTTGCTGGGCCCGACCGCTATTTTGTGCCGGCGAGTCTGTACGACAGCACAGGTTCAGGCACTGGGCTGCAGTGGGATGCAGGGGAGGTCCTCCGGGTGCTGCAGCTGCCAGGAGCGAGCAGCGCGCAGCCCCTTGCACACCACGAGGAGGCGCAGGATGTGCTCCACAGCACGCCCCTGCTCCGAGTGGTCAGCATGAGCCAGCAGGTGCTGTACATTGGGGCGTCGGCAGGTGGCGTGGGCGGGTCCAGGAGCAGCACCGCCCAGGCCCTCTCCCTGCTTGTGGAGGTGCTCCTGGACCGCTCCTCAGCAGTTGCTCAACTGGAGGTGCACCTTCTGCACCAGGGCCGTGTGCTGCTCGTTCATTCGGCCTCGTTCGACCCCACAGTCCGTGAGGGCTATGCCGGGCATGAGCAGGGGCCGGAGTGGGCTGCGCAGGCTAAGGCGACTCGGGAGCCGCAGAGCATGGGGGATGCCGGATGTGATGTCAACCGGCCTAAGAAGCGTTTGCTGGACATCCCCATCCCTGAGTGCATGGAACTGGAGCCTGGCGCCGCACTGGTGAGGCCCGCATCGGCAGTGCTGGAGGGCTTGTGGTGCGACGCGTCGCGTGGAAAGAGCAGCAGGAGACTGAGAATGTGTGCAAGTGTACCTTTTTGCACGACATGTAGCTGTGAACGCTGTGCAGGGCCTGTGCTACGGGCTCCGTGCGGCATCACGGGCCTGCACTGTTTGCCAACCGCCTACTGCACCCCTCCGTGCCCCGGCGCAGGTGGAGTTCCGCTGCGGCGGCCGGCCGGTGTGCGTGCTGCCGGTGCTGCTCACGCGGCAGCAGGGGGTGGCGGAGGAGGTGGGGGCGGCGGCGCGGGCCTGGCAGCAGCAGCACCATCCGCAGCAGGAGCAGAACCAGGAGCAGGAGCAGCAGGAGCAGGAGCAGGAACAACCAATTGCGAATGGCGGGCTAGCCTCCCGTGTTGGCACACCCGCCCGTGGCCAGCTGGACGGCCTACTCGTGGACCTGGGCATGTGGGAAAGTCACGTGTACTACTACACACAGCCAGGGGACAGCTCGGTAGGGCAACATGCAGACGGCCTCCTGTACCGGCCCTCCGCGTCCGAGCTGGCGGCCTTGGGCGCGCACCTGCTGCCGTATGTTGCATCATGTGGGTGGTGCCGTACGGCGGAGTGGATCAGGGAGGGCCTGGGCGTGCTGGGGGAGCAGCAGGAGGAGGGAAAGGCGCAGCCACAGGGGCGGGGCCAGAATTTGTCGGCTGGAAAGGGCGGAGGCGGCGCCACGGGGGCTGGTGTGGGACCACTTGTGCCGCCCTCTGCGCCGGGTGCCAGCAAGACAGCTGCTCCGACTGACAGCGCAGAGCGCCCGTCTGGGGCGGTAGCGAGGTCTCGCGCCACGGGGTCAGTGCACTGCGGAAAGGAGACGAGAGGCGGTTATGGACACAGCGGCCGCACTTGTGATGGCAAGGAGCGGCCGGTCTGTGCTGCGGCTGGTCCCGCGGGGCCCCTGGGGCGTTGGCTGGACCTAACACCCGCTAGCACCGTGGAGCAAGGCTAGTAAGTGGCTCGCTTTAATCCTTGCTGAGCGCTGCACTTTGCAGCACACTGTGGTCCATGCGTGGACATAATGTGCAGAGCACTGGCGGAGTGTCATCATCAGGGGACCCCTGGTCATCATAGTAACGGTGCCTTTCTTGCTGTTACGATCACTTGGAGCAACCTGCGGCTCGGACCGGATATTTCTGATACCACCTGCGCGCTGGCACGGCCGGCAAAGTCGGCGGCGGGAACCTCCTCTCAAAGCGTGGGTCGAAATAGCCACTGCAGTCCGGGTGAAGGCCTCAGCTGTACGTACCGGTACGTGCTCTTGCGGCCTGTGCCACTGCCCCCAGCCGCACGGTCAGGCTAGCAGCTGGATCCGATACCCCCTTGCTTGCAGCCAGGCCGCCAAGACGCCTCTGAAAAGCACTCCTACGTGAGCGGCGACCTTAAGCTGCACAACTTGGCTGAAAATTTTCTGTTACCGTGTTTGCTCTTACCCACAGCCAGGTGTTCGAGACGGTGTGCCTCATCCTGCTGATCACAACGGGGGGCTCTGGCGTCTCCACCACCATGCTGGCCTGCGGCCCCGGCGCGCTGGTGCTGCTGTCCCGCGCCTTCCTGACCCATAAGTCATGGGCCCGCCTGCTGGCAGCCTACCGCGTGCCCAGGTACCTGTGCCACATTGCTTACATGGTGGCGGCCGCGGCGGGATGGGCGCTGGACCGGCCCGAGCTGCTGTGGGGACTCGGGGAGGCGGTGTACGACGGCATGCTACTCCCGCTGTGTTGCCCGGTGAGCGTGTAGCGATGCCGTTGCAGGTGATCAGTAGCACCCAGCAGACAGGTAACAGAACAAAGTGAAGCTTGACGCCGATGAAGTGCGTGCCTGGTACCGGTCGCGAAGCCTCTGCTGGTACTAGCAGCTGGGTTGGAAGCCCGCTGCACGAAGGGTTGCCGCTTCCTGTGTTCTGTCTTCCACTTTTGTTGCCATGCGGATGCGTGAGTATGCTGACATGCGGAGGACCTCTGCGCGCAGTACTATCGTGGTGGAGAGGTTTGGTCAGGCATGGCAGCGGTTGCCTTGGTCGCAAGAACATGCTCCATGTGGTACGGCAGTTCAGGCGCACGTGTCAGTTGCCTTCCCACACCTCCTCCACAGCTGCGCCAAGGCAAGTGCCCCCACCCCCAAACTGCTACTCCTAAGCACCGTTCCCGCCCGCCATTGCACGCAGCTTCCCCCTCGCCTGGCGGTGCCGCTGATGCTGGCCAACGCGGCGGCGCTGACGATGTTACTCATGGCCACAGGGCCGCCACCGCCGGGGGTGCTGGGCGCAGGGCCGGGCAGCAGCGCCGGTAATGCCAGCCCCCTGCCTGCGGCCCTGGTGGGTCTGCGGCTGGTGGTGCTGGGGCTGGCCACGATGGCGACCGTGCACTCCAGGAGGGGCACCGACACGGACACGGGCGGGCACACGGTCACGAACACGTCGGACAGGGCACAGGGATTGTGGCTGCGGTTGGGCGACAGGCGGCTGCTGCAGGCGGTGTGTGTGGGTGGTCGGCACCCGCTGCGCCAAAGGAGTCGTTTGGGAAGCTGAGCAGTGCAGCAGCGGGAGGTGGTGGTGTCATGGGAGCTGGTGCGAAGGAGAAGGATGTGTAGGAATGTGGAAGTAGTTATCTAGGCAGCCAAGTGTTGCCACATGACCCGCTGTCGCCCAATGGATGGGCCTGGGTGGCCGTTCGTAGCAGACGAGGCGGGCACAGCCTTTGTGTGGTAGGGGACTCCC
>QAXN01002094.1:387-13447 GCA_004335795.1 Chlamydomonas sp. 3222 | reverse complement strand
GAGGGTGTCCGCGCCCGGGCACTGGTTGTCGCCCAGCCGCAAGGTGTGCCTCCTGATGCGTGAATGTGCCTGTTCTCGGTTCCTGATGACCCCAGGGGACACTGAGCCAGCGTCTGGCTGCCGCTGAGGTGGAGCTGGCGCGCATGACAGACAAGGCGGCAGTGCACCCGGTGAGGGGCCAGCGGAGCCAGTGCCGGGCCTTCGTCCTCTTGAGGTCTGGGGCACGGCAACAACAAGGAAGCTGTCCAAAAAGAATGCATACGGCGCAACCTTGCCGCTGTGCCTCATTTGCTGGTCCTACACAAGGCCCTGCCTGTGGTTGTGGTTCAGGCCCTTCGTGCTGACATGAACCTCCCACGCCCCATCCCACGCCCCATCACACGCCCCATCCCACCCCCATCCCACCCCTCAGGGCGGCCCCTGGTCTGCGCTGCACCAGGCTGCGTGCGAGGGCAAGGGCGACGCTGTGCTGCTGATGCTGCTGGACGCGGGCACAGCGGTGGAGGCCAGGGACAAGGTGCGGCAGGGAGGGGGGCAGGGGCGAGGGCAGCGGCAGCGGCAGGGGCAGGGAAGGCGGGGCCGCGCCTTGCAGCGCCCTGCCGCTGGGGGCAGAATCGCATCCACAGTCGTTACATAGTTACATTTTGTGCTTGCTATTGGACGTTGGATGCCATTCTGGGAGTAGGGGCAGCCTTGCAGCTGCCCTTGCGCAAACACGCTGTGCTCTTGGCCCAACCGACGGATATTATTCCCCGGTGATGGGGTCCTTCAGAACATCTCTCACGCCGTCCTACTACCGTGGTCCCGCAGGACGGCCGCACGCCGCTGCACGTGGCGTGCAACTCCGGCGTGAAGGAGGTGGTTCGCGCGCTGCTGGCTGCGGGGGCGGACAAGGCGGCTGCTGACCGCGAGGCCGCCACCCCGCTGCACGCCGCCTGCCGCACGGGGCACGAGGAGGCGGTGCGGCTGCTGCTGGAGGCGGGGGCGGACAGGGAGGCGCGGAAGCAGGTGGGGCAAGGCGCCCGGGGCTGGAGGAGGGCTAGCAGCTTGGGGCCCAAGGCCGGCGTGAAGGCCGATCGCGGTGCTGGTCAGCCTCCCTTGCAGTGTGCCTTGGCCAGCGGGATGGACCCATGCATGCATGCTGTGGTGGACGCCTGAAACTGGGTCCCTTGACACGCAGCGCCGCAGACAGACTCGCACAGGCCGGAGTGCGCAGGTGCCTCAGCCCCCCACGCCTGTCCATCCCCCAGGACGGCTCCACGCCTCTGCACTGCGCGGCGGGCGCCACGTGCGGCCACGGCGTGGCGGTGCGCGTGCTGCTGGAGGCGGGGGCGGACAGGGACGCGCTGGACGGCGCCGGCCGCTCCCCGCTGCACTGCGCGGTGGCGGCTGGCGGCTGGGAGGCGGCCAAGAGGCTGCTGGCGGCGGGGGCGGACAGGGACGCGCGTGACAAGGTGCGGCGGCGGCCGGCGGCATGGAAGCTCCTTTGCGTTGCACGTCGCTCCCCGAACAATAGATGCTCCAAGCCAAGTGCTCTGAAACCCAAAGAGTCTGCTTTCCCTTTGCCTTCCCAGTGCCTTCAGACTTGTACCAACAGTCCCTCGCAGTTTCTGCATCTCGCCCAGTTGCCGAACACAGTGCTTCCTTTTTCCCCTCCCCCCTCCAGTCTGAGGACAGCCCGCTGGACCTGGCTGTGGCGGGTGGCCACGCCGCGGCCGCCCGCGTGCTGCTGGAGGCGGGGGCAGACCCCGCGGCCACCAAGCAGGTGCGCAGCGGAGCCAGCCCGGCACGGAGGGCCCTGATGCGGCTGACGGGCAGAATTGCAGCCTGCACCTGCGTCCTTGCTGTTGCTGCATGACTTAGCACGTACGTACCGATTTGGATGCAGTTGGCGGCTCTCTGGATGAATGGGCCTTACCCGCCGCGTCTTCGCCCTGTCCTCCCCCCCCTCCCATATCGTTTTACTTAGTAACTTCTTTCCCCCCTCCCATACACGTACAGAACGGCGACCAGCTGCTGCACGTGGCGTGCCGCAGCGGCCACGCGGAGGTCGTCCGGGCGCTGCTGGAGGCGGGGGCGGACAGGGAGGCGCTCAACTGGGTGCGTGGGCGGGCGTGAAGGGGAGGTCTGGTACACGCAGGTGCTGCAGGGATACAATCGCGGTGGTAATGCCCCATGGGCAAGGCTGTATCGAACTGCAGGCCATTCCTCCCCTCTCTCCCGCCAGCTCCCATGCCGTGCCTGTGCCTCCCTCTCCGACCCGCAGGACGCTGACACGCCGCTGCACGTGGCGTGCAAGGCGGGCCGCGCGGAGGTGGTGCGGACGTTGCTGGCTGCGGGAGCGGACAAGGAGGCTACCAACGGCGTAAGTTCCAAGCAGCAAGACAGCGCGTATCTAGTCCTGGGGCTGCAAGTTCACCTCTTGAGTGAACACTGCCCCCTGCACTGCTGGCCGTGTGTGCTGAAGCACCCCGCCCAGCGCCTGATGCAGCCTAGAGCCGCAGGACCGATGCCTGCCGCTGCAGCAGACCAAGTGCTAAGCAAGGTACCGAGGTTGCCAGGCACTACTTGCACACTTGAGGTAGCCCTCAACGCAGCTCTCCCCTCCCCTGCCACGACCCCATGCCGCAGGACGGCGACGGCCCCATGCACCTGGCGTGCCGCGTGGGGGCCGTGGAGGTGGTGCGGGTGCTCATGGAGGCGGGAGCAGACTACGAGGCCAAGAACGGGGTGAGGGGGAGGGCAGAGAGAGGTCAACGCCAGGGATAGAACTGAAGCCCTGAGCATTGACTGACGCCCAAATGGACCGGCTCGGAACACTCTCACGCTCTAACACCAGCCCAAAAGCCGTGTCATCCACCGCCACCGCCCTATCTCCACCCGTCCCCCACCCCCAGGGTGACGACCGGCCCTTGCACTTCGCCGCCGCCGCCGGGCACGGGGCGGTGGCGCGGCTGCTGCTGGAGGCGGGGGCGGACAGGGAGGCGGCCAACTGGGTGAGGAGGAAACCTGGCAGTACGGCAGGCAGGCAGGCCGGGCTACCGGTATGGGATACCTTGGCTCGGGTTCGCCAAGTCTTGTCAGCTTGCTCGCCCAGCTTCTGAAACTTGATGAGCAATTTGCTCTGGCGGCCAAGCAGGTGTAGGTGGGCACGTGGTCGAGGGTCCTCAGACCGTCCTCTGCCCTCAAAAGAATCCTTTGCACAACAACCGCGTGGTGCGTCGTGGACAGAGGCGCATGGAGCCAGCCCAGCTCGCGCTTAGCTCTGCTCCGGCCCGCACACATTGAAGCCATATGCTGGGCCGGTTTCCCACCCCCCCTGCCAGGACGGCGACCGGCCGCTGCACATGGCCTCCGAGGCGGGGTTCGCCGACGTGGTGGAGGCGCTGCTGGAGGCGGGGGCGGACCCGGACGCGCCGGGCCAGGTGAGCGGGCGGCGGGTGGTAGGGGCAGGGCGGGGGAGGGCGGAACCCCGGCTGGGGCCAGCGGGCGAGAGGCTGTAGGTGGGCGCAACCGCAAGGCGCAAGCGGTGCCGCCTAGGGGCCACGGACGCGATCGGAGGACATACTTTGCTCAACGTACAGCGAATGTTGGTCCTGCTTTTGGTATCTTGCTTGCAACCTTGATAAGCCACTGTGATGCCATGTCTGACATGTATCCCCACCTTGGCCCTCATCTCCCTACCCCTGCCATGCCCCCCTTCCCCCAGGACGGCAAGACCGCCATGGACTACGCCACGCAGGTGTCGTTCCACGCCTCGCTGTCGCGCGTGGGCCAGTACCGCGCGGTGGCCACCCTGCTGCAGGCGGCGCAGGAGAGGTGGGAGGCGGCTGCGGCGGCGCCGGAGGAGGCGGCCGCGGCAGTGCAGGAGCCGCAGCGGGGCGGCGCGGCGGCAGGCGGGGGGTTTGTAGAGGCGATGGCCGTTGTCGGCACGCCTGCGGGGGCCGGGGCGGGAGGCGATAAGGCGGCGGCGCCGGCCCTGTCGGGGGCTGCTGCTGCACTGCTGCGGCGTTCCGGCGTGCTGGATGAGGAGGTTGACTGCGGCGGCAGCATGGGGCCCCTGGAGCGCTCAGGGCTGAGTGCGCGCAGCGTGACGGCGGCGGGCGGCAGCGGCACTCCGGGGCTGGCGGCGCGGACCAAGGCGGTGGCGGAGTGGCTGGCGGCGGGGAACGGCGAGGGCGGGGCGGGGGCGCCGGAGGAGGTGCCGGAGGCGCCGGCGGCTTGAGTGCAGGTGCAGTCACAGCGAGGGCGTAGCGATTGGGGAGGGGCCGGAAGAGCGCCATAATGTACGGCGGCGAGTATGAGGTCAAGGTGGTGATGGATCGCGTTCTGCGTCCCGGCACACGGCGTTGCCTGTAATAGGTATAGGAGTGCTGTGGTTGTCTAACGTCGGCTTTTTCGAGTGGGCTATCGAGGAGGGGATCTGTAGCCCAGTACGGCTCTTTGGGCAAGCCTGCACACTTTGTTGGCGTACTGCATGTTGGTGATGCAGCATACCTGGCAGAATTGGAATGCGTGCATGAGCGTTGGCATGTGTGCTTTGTCGCGGTGGTAGGAGTGTACAACGTGAGCTTACTGCACTGTGCAGGCTGATATGCAACGCAGGGCATTAGGAACTGATTGATGGCCCGGACAGCTCGAAGAAATCATTTCCGCTGCTGGCTCGCCATCTGTGCAGACTGGACAAGTCTCTGTGAGGCACAATGTTTATGGTGCTGCTGGACGATCAGTGTGCGCCGACAGGACTTGGGGGCCTCTTCAACTTTTCGACCCGACTTGTCTGCGGCTCTTACCGTCTTAAGTCGGGCGCCAGCTGGACGCGATCTGTTGTTGTGCTTGGCCCTCACCCACTAAGGCTTGGGCAGGGTGGGGTAGCACACGTGAAGGGGAGACGAGAGCCTGTAACTTGCATCCGGTGTAAGTGACAAAGCGCACCGGCAGCCAAAGTACTCTGCCTTTCCCACAGAAGTGTTTTGCACAGTGCCTGTCGACTCCAAGGCACGCTGCGGCCGACCACTTGCAGACATACCGCAAGCCCGCCACGCACATTCCCATGACCTGCCGCAACGGCCATGGAAGCTTCCCAAGACCACGACATGAAGCAAAGCCGAACACAGAAAGTGTCTGCTACACATGCAACAGGGCTTTTTTAGTCTGTCAGCTTTGATGCCTCGGTTCGCACGCGGTGCCGTTCGCGGCCTTTCAACACCCAAACGGGCGACCGTTCCCTTCACGCATGCACCCGCACGACCAACGCCACCCACCCGTCGTGCAATCTTCATGGCAAGCGTTAAAATACATTATTATGTCGCGGCCAAGCTGGACGGCTTCATCGCGCGGCGCGACGGGTCGGTCGACTTCCTGGAGGCTTTCGAGGACCCTGCTTGCGACTATGGCTACGCGGAGTTCATAGCCAGCATTGGGACAGTGGTCATGGGCAGAAAGACGTACGAGGACGCGCTGCGTTTGGGGAAGGGTGGGTGGACGACAAGGATCCCTGCTGCCCTGGCCCCGGCCGTGTCAGGGGCCCGGGGCCACCCACGTGGTCCGCATGCGTCTCCGTGCGGACGGAGCTGGACCGTTGCCTTCATGACGTATATGCACGCAAGCCAGGCGTTTAACACGCTCTCCACTTGCGGTGTCGCTTTGGCAGCTGGCCCTCCCCCTGCAGTCTCCCTCCATGGGGCAAGCTTCGATGTGCCTCCCGCCCCCTGCGGGCCCCCAGGCGTGTGGCCCTACGGCGGCAAGCACGCGGTGGTGTTCACGCGGGACGCGGCGCGTGCGGCTGCCGGCTCTCCGCATGCGGAGCTGACCACCGCCAGCCCTCTGGAGGTTGTGCGGGCCCTGCGGCGGGGAGAGGAGCAAGGGGCGGGCGGTGGGGCAGGTAGGCTGGGGCAGGTCATTGCAGAACATCATAGCTCATTCTGGCAGCTGGCATGCCTATGTTAATCAACATGGGCTGCGCAATATGCGCATGCGTGTTAGCTGCGTGTGAGCCAACACGGCCGTCACCCGTGGTGGATGTTAAAGACATTGCCGCACGAGGTCGTACTTGGTATTTTCGTGCAGACACTCGTGGCGTTTAAAAAGCTACCGTATGCCTGCATGCCGAGCTGCTGCGATACTGGCCAGCTCTGTGCGCTGGCCAACATGTATGTCTGCATGTGCCCACGTCCTACCGGGCGCCAGGTCCTGCCGCGTGTGGTAGCGGCGGGGGCAGCCTGGCGTACGCCGTAGCACACGGCGGTGGGCAGAGACAGCAAGAGGCGTCCCACCAAGCTAAGCAGAGGCAGGAAGAAGGTGTCCAGGGGATGGGCGCGCAGGCCGTCGGTGGTGACAAGGAACCTGCCGGCGACGGCGATGGTCAAGGCAGCAGTGGCGGCGGTGGGGACCATGGGGGTAGCGGTGGTCGGGACGTGTGGGTGGTGGGCGGCGGCGCACTAGCAGGCGGGCTGCTGGCTGGCGGCTGCGTGGACCGCGTGACGGTGGCGGTGCTGCCGCTGCTGCTGGGGCGTGCAGGGGGCGTGCCGCTGCTGGGCACAGGAGGGGCAGGGGGCAGGGTGGGGGGCGGGGACGGGGACGGTGGGGATGCACGGCTGCGACTGCTGCGCAGTCGGCCCTTCCCCAACGGCTTGGTGCTCAACGAGTATGAGGTGGTGCACTGAGCTCTGAGCAAGGGTAGTGGCGTAGAAGAGTTGTTTGCGTTCAGACGAAGTCTCAGGCGGGGCCCCGTGGATCGTTTGGGATTTTGTACCACCGCAAGCAAGAGAGTGCCGTCTGTGGAACGGACAGACGGCTCGGCGGCATGCATCGGCCGTAGGTCGAATCAGGTCGAATGTATACCACAATGGTAGGACAGAAGGGTGGCCTGGTGCATCCAGTTGTATAGGTGCTCCCTTCGTCCACTTGCACCTGCCCCTGGGCCAGCGCATGTCGTGGCCAAGTAGGCCCGCAGTTGCCCTTGTGCCCGTGTGCGCCGCTGCGCCTCTGAGGATGCAGCATGCCGGTGTGCGGTGTGCAGGCGGTCTGCAGGTGGGGGCCTACGGCACTTATGAGCACATGCACCTGCCTGTATGGTGTTACCGTTTTGGTCCCTTTCCAGAGCCCAGCACCGTTACAACCAGAAAGCAGGGCTGGTTGCGGCCATCAGGGGCACGGGGTTGCCCACCTCTCTGCCCTCTCGCTGTACGGACAGGAGCTGCCAGCAATACTGTACAGGCCACAGTTAACGGGCCTGGTCCTGCCCCCACCTGGCTTCTCGTCATCATACATCCACAGGACACAAGCAGCACGGCCTAGCTGTTCAGGGGCGCGCGCGGCGTTGCAGGGCCCCTGGTGGCCCCTGGTGGCCTAGCTGTAAGCTTCGCATCCGGGTAAGCTTCGCATATGTGCACCCGTGGCGCAGCGTTCCCTCTGTGCGCCCAGGGCGCGGCGAAGGTAAGCTGCTTTGCCAAACCGTCTCCGGCCACAGGCCAGTGCAGCTCACCTGCCCGGCTGCCGCAGACTGGGGAGTCCCGGCGGGGACCCGTACGCACGCGTCCCTGGCTAAGCTGCCATTGCAAACATATTGGACTGCTATTTGAGTAGGTAATATTGTTGCAGGTTATGCAACCCACCTTCTGCAGCGCGAAGAAACGGAAACGCGTTCGCGGGCTGTTGACTAAGCCATACCTGGCACACCGCACATCAAATACAATCAGCGCAAGGCCCTGACGAGTAGGAGATGCAGCTGTAGTACTTTACATGAGTGCACGTTTCTTTCGTCTTGAACAAACCGCGTCTCTCGTGCGTACGCCACTGCTAGCCGTTCATATCGTAACAGGCCGGTCCGACATTCAGGGGTTATAGCCGTGTACCGTGTTGTGTGCACAACGGAGGACTCGAGAAGGAAGTTAAAGTGAGAAGTCGGGCTTCTCGTTGGCTTCAGTCGCACACTGGGCCTTCCAGTATAAGATGCCACGCGTGCCCGCCATACGCTTGCTGTAGCTCCTGGTTGTACACTCGTTTGCAAGCTGTTGTCTTATACAGAGGTGTACATACCTTACTTGCCCAGTAACACTCGCAGATCATAAGTTGGAGAGATACCGTAGACGCGCTGCGTGCACCCCGAAGCCAGGAGAGCATGGCGCGACTAGCACTCCGCGTTTGCCTTGTCGCACTGCTTGCAGTAACCCTGTCCTCACCTGCAGCTGCAGCCAGGTGCGTATCCCTTGGGGCCTGAGCGTGTCAGCAAGCGTTCCTCGCTGCCACGGTGCGCAGAGCATGCAATTCGCCACGTGCGGCTATGTGCTGCTCACACGGCTTTGGTGCGAGGCACGACAATACCGTAGAGACCAGCCCGGAATTTGCTAATGTGGAGGCCTAGCGCTGAGTCTCCTGGATTCGGGTTATGAAGCCTGCGTGCCTCGTAGGCCCAGCCGTTGGTCGCGAACCCCGCTGCCAACCGCTGCCGACCCACGCACCCTCACCCCTGCAGGGGGCCCAAGGGCGGCATCCCCAAGGGCTGCCCCACCAACGCCAACGGCACCTACCCACTCGCAACGCTCCCTCTTCCTTATGATGGCTATCTACCTGGTGCGTCTTGAGCGCTCCGCACGGCGTTGCACAATGGAAGCGGTGCAAGCATGTCAACACCTACCTGCTATATTGCGTGTGGGGCCTGCGTGCGTGTGTGGGGCCGTTGGGTCCTGGGGCCCTTGCGCACTCTTGCCTAACCTGTTTTTTGACACCTGCGACTAACCCTGCTGTGTCAACGTCTGCACGGCGTGGTTCGTTCCCCGTGCAACGTCGAGCCGGTCCACGTGCGCTGCGGGAAGTAGACCAGGGAAGGGCCCTTTCTCCCAGAACCCACCCGCCCACTGCGCTCCTCCTCCCTTGCCAAATGCAGCGATCGACAATGAGACCATGTTCCTGCATTCCCAGAGGCACCACGCGGTGAGTATTTCCAGCCACCCCAACGGCCTACGCCCTGCCAGCAGCCTATTAATTGTGGGCTGTTGGGGGTTGTGGGATGCATGCAGCCCACCAGTAAAGGCGCTCGAAGAATGGAGCTAGATGAGTTCCAGTACCGGTACGCCCTTTGGGACGCTCAGCACACTACTTCCGCACCCACACGCCCATGAGTACGCTCTTCCTGCGGCAACCCCCGACCCGTGCCCCCTTGTGCTCCCCGCCGCCCCGCAGTCCGCCATCGCCGCCACCAACGCCATCCTGGGCCGCTACCCCAAGCTGCGTGACGAGAACTCCCTGTCCAACATCCTGGCCAAGGTGGGTGCTAAGCTCTCCCTGGCTCTCCGCTTGGCTAACCAGTAAAGGAGGGTGCAGGCGGTGGTGTTCTGTAAGGCCGAGCCGGTAGTGCTGGATTCCGCGCCATCGTGCGTGCTGCTTGTGTGGGCAGGACTCGCCGAGGTAACCCTGCGCCACGGCCAAGGGTGGCGTCCCCATGACCGTGACCATGACCCATGAACCATGGGCTCAATGGCTGCACTGGCTGGCACAGGCGGCGACGCTCTCCATCCCATCATGCAATCCAGAGCCAATCCGTCGTGGTAGGACACCTGAATGGAAGGGAAGCGTGTGCATATGGTGAAGCTACCCCGCCCTGCGTTCCTGTCCCCCAGGTGGGCTCTAAGCGCTTCGACAAGAAGTACGGGCTGCTGGCCAACGACTCGCTGGCGCTCAAGAACAACGCCGGGTCGTCCTGGAACCACTACCTGTTCTGGACGTGAGGAGGGGCCGGGCGCGGGGTCGGCGTTGCATGCGGGTCACTTAATGCTGCAGATTCTTGCTGGCCGTCCCCGGGCGCCCGGAGGCCCCGACGAAACCCCACCCTGGCTAGCACCCGCTGCACGATAAGCCACCATTTCTGTGCAACTGAAGTGCGTCTTGGCCTTGCACCCTGCATCACACCCGTGGCGCTCGTCCTTGGGCAGCCCAGACACAGCCGTCGGCAACAGACTGTCAGAGACCCCCTCGCCGCCCACACGCTCTGCCCCTTCCCTGCCGTGCCCCCAGAATCATGACCACCTACAACTCCTCTGACCCCGCTGTGGCCCTCAAGCCCGAGCTGCTGGGCAAAATCACCGCCACTTGGGGCAGCGTGGCGGACATGACGGCCGCCCTGAAGCGCGCGGCGGACGGCGTGTTCGGCAGCGGCTGGGCGTGGCTGGTGGTGGACGCGCGCGGCAAGCTGGCCATCGTGACCACGCCCAACCAGGACAACCCGCTGATGGAGGCGTACGTGGCCAAGGCCAACCGCGGCACGCCGCTCATCGGCATCGACGTGTGGGAGCACAGCTACTACCTCAAGTGGGTGTCTGGCCTGGGGTGCACTTGTGGGGCGGGGCTGGTACGGCAGGCACGCAAGCGCTGTGGCGTTCTCGATGACGGGCTTCCTGACATGGACACATGGCAAGTGCACCTGTGGCTCCGCTCCACAGCCTCTTTGGGCCTTGTATTAAGGCTGTACCGGCTGCCGGGCCAAGTGCGCTGCATGATGGGCACGATCGCAATTTCAGGGTTGCTACTTGGGTGTCCTCCGACGGACACCAGGTCCCCCACTGCCAAGTGTACCGCTGGCCCCACGCACGGCCTCGAACCCTCGTCCCGCACCTCCTCTTTCTCTCTCTGCATGCAGGTACCGCCAGGTCCGCGGCAGCTACACCACCGAATGGCTCAACCTCATCGACTACGCCAAGCTGCAGCGCAACTACGAGCTGGCCACCAGCGGCCGCATCGACAGCGTGTGGTGCTGAGGGCGGGAAGGAGGGGCCCGGGGGGGAGGAGAGCGACAGGAAATACGGTAGAAGAGGCTGCAGCCACGGTGACGTAACCGCATGTGCCACGACGCATGTGTCCTGCTACAGTATCCACGTGACAGCTGTGAGACGATGTGCGTGTCCCGGTATGAGTGCGAACGCGGGCTGAGAGTGTGGCCAAGGTCAAGGCGTCCGTTGGGTGCCGGTGACGGTAGCGTACAAACAGGGGTGCCAACCACCGGGTAGCCTGGTGTTGTCATGATTGGAATATCTAGGCGCATGGCCAGCACATGTGGTAGCGCTGCAATAGTGCGATTCTGGAGTGCATGTGGGGCTGGAAGCTACTGTTGTACCAGGATGTACAAACACCCCGGACGTGGCTTAACGTACATCGTGGACATACCGGTAAGTGGTTGGACTGTCCTTCACCATGATGCTTGGCGGAAGCGAAACAACTGTATACGCAAGACCGTTTGATGCTGGTTACAGGTATGGGATATCTTGCTGCTCCTGAAACTCCAGCCCATAGGGGCCTGGCGTCTGGGTCGTAAAAATTGTAATGTAAGCAAGCATCTTGCCGTACCGGTACCGTACAACAGTCCTCTCCTTGCTTTGGCCAACCGCAATAGCCCTGAACACGGCTGGATGGCCAAGGCCGCACTCAATGCGTCTGGAATTCTCTTGTGCTACTACATAACACACGTGCAGCACGCCCTCACACGCCGACGACATCCGAAGCCTGCCCGCCCTGCATGCCGTCATGATCTCATGCATGTCTCATTCTGGCTTTGGTTGGGTTGACGCAGACCACCCCTGGCTTCGGGTGGTGGACGGCCGCCTTATGTGCAACTGGCCGGATGCCCATAACACTAACTGAAGGGCGGACACTGCCCAAAAACTGAGTACATGTACGTTGCCTGTCCTGTATGGGCTGCCTGCCTGAGGGGGAGGGTGCTTCCGTGCGGCGTGCGTCTGTGGGGCTAGTGGGGCCTTTGTTTGGTGGCAGGCTCACGCGTTTAAAAGGGGGTGGAGCGAAAGCAGCATCCGGGGGGCCGCTTNGCGTGGGGGCGGGGCCAGGCTGAGATATGGTGAAACTTGAGGCCCGTTCTTATTGCGGTCTACCAACCTGTTGGAGCTGTTTGGCTCCTAACCGTACAGCGAGAGGGGTGGGAAACCCCGTGTCCCTGATTGCCGGAGCCAGCCCTGCCCCGCTTTGGGACGAGGCTGCGCCCTGGAAGGGGGCCAAAACTGTAAATCCATACATACATACCATCGCCTGCAGTGACTGCGCCGCAATGCAGCACCTACCACGTGTATTAGCAACTGGCACGCCAAGCGCACACGCACTCCTGAACCGACCGTCACAGCCAACCGGCAGCCTGAAGACTTTGCCAAGGTCTGCCCCGTGCATCCATGTGCGACCGTAGTACGATTCCGGACGTCAAACCCTTGATCGACAAACTGTAGCCATATCATCAAACAAGAAGGACAACTCGACCGAACCGGACACGGACAGCCTGCACACAGGCTGGCAACATTTGATGTACAAACGGCGAAGCAAGCATATTGAAGCATACTGTATGCCACAAATACTGGCATAATTTACCTATCTGACCTGCCGCCATCATCTTGCCGGTAAACCCATTGCGGCACCTAGCTTGGCACAGCGCTCTGGGACCGTTGTGTACTACACCATCAAAAAACGGTCAGGATGCCTCCTTGACTGCTTGTTATGGACTCCAACCCATGTGCTGCAGCCCTTTGCACACCGCTTGCTTCCACAGCCCCGCCACCAGCGCCAACCCGTAAATCAAAAAGAGGAAAGGCACATGTAAGGCGGAAACGGGCCCGGTGGCTGGCATGCGCAAGGGGTGCGACGTCTGAACAGTGTACAAATCCCTTCCATCTTCCTGCCCTGCCTCATCCGACAGACACTCGAGCACAAGCGGCTGTGGGTTCTGCGGACTGGCACCTATCCGCAGCACCAGCAGGTCTAGGTGTGACTCGTTGATCTCGGATCGGATGTGGCGCTCGGGGAAGGACTTGGCGATGAAGTTGGAGATCTGGACCTGTGGGCGCCAGGAGAGGACAGTGTGCGAACACGTAGCACCTGTTGCGTGCTGCGGCGTATCTACCTGTGTCACACACTCACGAGCCAGACCCTGTACGCGTCAAGCGGGCCACGCATACGAATGTTGCCTGCCGCCACAAGGCAGGGCAGAACGTCACCATCCCCACTTGTTGAGTAAGGAAAAGCGCCGGGCCCTCGTGGCCCT
This sequence comes from Chlamydomonas sp. 3222, assembly GCA_004335795.1. Lineage (NCBI taxonomy): Eukaryota > Viridiplantae > Chlorophyta > Chlorophyceae > Chlamydomonadales > Chlamydomonadaceae > Chlamydomonas > Chlamydomonas sp. 3222. The sequence continues at coordinate 414 of QAXN01002094.1, read as the reverse complement.
ATTATTTCCTTCCATATCTCTGGGGTA
>QAXN01002088.1:0-13486 GCA_004335795.1 Chlamydomonas sp. 3222 | reverse complement strand
GGGGGCGGTGAGCAGCAGCGGGGCAAGAAAACGACGAAGAAGAAGAAAAAGAAGAAGAAGAAGAACGAGGAAGGGAAGAAGGGCAAGGAGGGCGGGGAGGAGGAGGCTGCTCGTGCCAGAGCTGCGCACCAGTTGTGGCAGGCTGTGCACGGGGAGCAGGCGACATGTTTCATCTGCCTAGACAACCTGTCGGCGGACTCCACCAGCCTGCTGTCATGCACCGTAACGTCCGCCACGGGGCCCTTCCACGCGCTCTGCAACACGTGCTGGCTGCAGCTGGCGGAGCCCAAGTGCGGCCTGTGTATGAAGGAGGACGTCGAGGGCCTGACGCTGCAGGAGTTCCTGACACGGCTGCCGAAGTAGATAGTTGCTGCTTGAGTTGTTATTGGGGAGCTGTAATGGTGTCGGGGTTTTCTTAGCTAGAGCTTCAGTTGCGAGGTGCAGAGTTGCGAGCGCGCAGGTGCAGAGTTGCGTTGTCTGCGTTCTAGTGCGTCCTACCGTGTGTCGTCACAGTGTGGGACGACGCATGCCAAGCACGTATTGATTGGAGTGAGTGAGACCGAGACCCAGATAGAGTTGTCAGGCCCTTACGAGGTTACGAGTTACGAGGTGGTCTGTGTCCGGTCAGGACAGAACTCTGGGGAACTGTCCATGCCATACAGCCCGATGTGGGCGAACTGCAGTAAGAGCAAACCATCATATGCGCATGCACCCTTTGTTAGTCCGCTCCAGATGCCGCCTCCTCATACCGGTAAACAACACGTTGCATGCAAGGGCAGCCGCAAGGCATGCCCATCAAATGCCCTCTCGCTCTCGTCGTCGCCCCTCGCCCCCAGCCACCGCTCTCCCACTCTGTACGTACCAGCTATAGGCGTGCTATACCCTTGCGCACCAGCCAGCGATACCCTTGCGTACCAGCTATAGGCGTGCTATACCCTTGCGCACCAGCCAGCGATACCCTTGCGCACCAGCCCCACAGTGCCCAATGCTCACTCCCTCTCGCTCTCTCACGTTCACACCACGCTGCTGTCTGTGGCAAACGGCGCTCCAAATAACCCGACGAGGAGGTTGCGCACGCTCGCCCGGTGGCAGGCGCGGTACACGTGGCACGCCGTCGTGTCGTGCACAGGCAGGATGTGAAGCGTGAGGCGCACGCGTGTCCCTGAGCAGTGCAGGGACACCCACACGCGCTCGTCGGTGTCCGAGCAGGTGCCGCAGAAGCGCGCGAATCTGCAGGTGGTGCACGCGACGTCCACACGGGAGCGGGGCGCGCCGAGGTGCAGGCGCACATCGCGTGTGCGGGTGAAGTCGCGGGCGATGCGGACGAGGACTCTCTCTGCTTCGGGCCCCTCGACTGGCAGCTGGGTGTGGCAGCTGAGGCAGCGAGCCGACACCACGTCGGCCGTGTCCGTGCAGGACTGGTCCACGCCTGCCAGTCGAATGCGCGCCACGTTGCGGCCCGGGTTCTCAAACGTGTAGCCTGTGTTGACCAGGTAGTCCCGGAGCGCCTTCAGGTGTGACTCCACATCAGAGTCAAAAATCACCCGAGTCTGCACCACCAGCTCCGCCACCAGGCTGCACGCCACGACGCGCTGCTGCGTCCCGTGTGCGCGTACCGCATCACTGTAGTACGCGCGCAAGTCGTCCACATGCTTTGTGGTGGTGGCTACAAGCAGTGGCCTTGGCGCGGACTCGTCCGCTGCCCACGACGGTGTGGGCACCAACAGCAGCGCTGTGTTCCCCACTACGGAGCCGCACTCATATCCGTGCATGAGTTTATAGTCAAATGCCTGGCACGCCTTGCTGCAGTACCACGCGAACTTGCACCGGGCGCACCAGCCGTAATACGTGTTGGGAGGCTGAGGCAGGGCTTCACAGCAGACGACGCAGCCAATGTGGCTATACTCATCGGACATCGTCTGTCCGTAAACAATGGTACCCGGTCGAGCTGCTTGCACCCGGGCTGCTTCTAAGCGCTTCGCAGAGGGCATTGCGCTCGTACTTGGCTCGACACGGCAGACTGTGTGTAAAAATGATATGAGATGGACTTGACGAACTGGACGAAACACGATACACGAAAGTTGGGGAAGGTCGTTGGGAAAGGTCGTTAGGAAAGGTCGTTGGGAAAGGTCGTTTCAGCCGTTCAGCGCTCATACAGCACAGCTCACGCAAAGTTGTCCTGCCGTGCAGCCTCTTACTTACCACTGAGTCACCTGCACTCGTAGGGCAAGGGTCCGAAGATGGCCTCCCACGACCGCTCACAGTAGTGGCCGGCCTCTGGGTTGCTGTGCGTGTCAAGCAGCGACCGTAGGTACACGTGCAGGCTTGGAGGACTCTGCATTATGTGCTTGCGTGAAACGGCAAAGATACCAAACCACGCGATGCTTGTGATCGGCATGTCGCTGCCGAAGGTGGCGTCAAACCACTTGCCGAAGGGGCGGATTGGGCACGGAAGCAGGGGCTTTTCGGGGTTGGATGCTGAGTTGGAAGGGTTTGACGCGACCCACTCGTCAAGCTGGAAGTAGTAGAGCGAAGCCTTGTGGTTGCCTATAGAGCCGCACAGGGCTGTGTCAAAGGTGCACAGAACCCGCGTGCACACGTCCATGAAGCGAGTCCACTTGTAGGCAATGTTGCACGACGCACACGTGAAGATGGTGACGTCTGCCAGCGCCCCCCGCTGCTCTATGGCGTGGTGCAGGTAAGTGCATCCCTCCCGCCCCACATTGGGGAGCGCCACCCACCGCACCTTGTCACGTACCCTTTCATCCGCTATCATGGGGTACGGGTCCACGTTGCCCTTGCCATAGATCCAGATAGTGCGCAGGTGGGGCAGCAGGCGAACCATGGGGTCCGCGCGAGACATCCATGACAGGTCCTCCTTGTAATGCGCAACAACCAAGTCCACGCTCTTTGAAGTGTTGTCCTCCTTGCACTTGGCGGTTGCTGTGAACCCTTGCAGCAGCCGTGCGTGCGGTGCTGCTTGGTATGTGCTACTACTACTATCCTCTGTCCACGCCCGCACCGCCACTAACACCAGGCCCGCAGCTGCGAGCAGGCATGCCACTGCCATGCACACCATCATGTAGTGGTAGACGTTGTCATTGTGCATGGAGAGCATGCTGAGACTGACTACATATATATACATACATATGCATACTGTATGTATTACACATACACTACTACCAGGGTAGACTACTACAGCCGCCCAGTATGAAAACTCCTACTACTCCTACTCCTACTCCTACTCCTACTCCTTATCCATTCAGACGCCGTTCGAGTAACTGAGAGCCCCTTTGTTCACAGCAGCAACACTCTGACACCTCCCCATGACACGACCCCGTACTTCTCCATGGGGTCCGCCGCTTGCTCGCTTGGGCGCGAGACGCAGCAGGTTGCGGAGGGTACCAGCAGCCCCTTTGCAGTGCGTGGCGGCGTCAGCTGAAGCGGAAGCGGAGGTGGAAGCGGGAGCGGCGGAGGTGGAAGCGGAAGCGGAGGTGGAAGCGGAAGCGGGAGCGGCGGCGGCGAAGAGGTGTAGGCGCTGCAGTTGGGGGCTCCGCGCCAGACCTGCTCCGCCGGCCCTGCTGGTATGGTGGGGGCGACTGCTGCGTCGTCACCGTAGCGCAGCAGGCGTGCTAAGCCCTGGCGGACCTGTGGTGGCTGCTGCAGCTGGTGCAACGCTGCTGCGGCCAGGAGTGCTGCTGCTTCCTCCTGAACCTGCTCTCCTCCCCCTTGACTGCCGGGAAGCCGCCGTAGTTCCACCTGCACCACTCTGCTGCTCAGCTCCACGCAGCGTACCAGCTGCACCGGGCAGCTGTACGTCCTGCCGGCGTCGCCGCCCAGCAGCAGCGCGACACGTACAGCCTCTGGGCACGACAGCACGCGGCCGCCTCGCCCGCGCAGAGACAGCCGGACTTGGAACTCTGTCCTGGCACCCCCCTCCCCCACGAACACCTTGACCCTGTGGGCAGACCCCGGCGTGGTGTCGTCAGGCTGCAGGAACCAGGGCAAGACCTCCTTGGGGATTCTGATCTGGGACCTGTAGAGGGAGAGCACCCTTTTGCAGGTGCTGACAGCAGAGCCAGAGCCGGAGCCCTCTGTGTCGACAGGAGAAACGACAGGAGCGGCAAGGGGGATGGGTCCCCAGTGCCGTGGTGTTACGGCCACGCCTCGCCTTTGCCCTCTGCCCCGCTTCCGCTGGCGGCTGGCAACAAAGCTTTCGTTGTAGTCAAAATCAGGGTCCGCGCCGTCGTCAGGGCGGCCACATCCATCGCCGTCGTCGTCGTCGTCGCCGACGTCAGGCCCGTAGTAGTCGTACACGTAGTCGGGGTCCCACGGTCGTCGCTGCCTAGCTGCTGATGCTGGTGACACACCCATCTCGGCACCCCATCCCATGCAAGTAGTCCTCTAGAGTTCATAGAGCTGCGTCAGGGGTCTCGCTTGCTTATGCCTACCTAGAGCCAGCTGCCTGCTGCTAATACAACTGCAGCTGCTGTTGCTACTAGTGCTACTAAAATTGCTACTACCTGGGCCTTGGTGAATGGCACGTGTACGGTGGCGGCGACGGCGGCGTTACCATCACAGCAGTAGTCTGGGCGTGCTTGCGCGTCGTTGTCCGTCAACAATGCCCACGCACCGCCTGCCCATGTACCACATCCGTCAGCCGCGGTGGTTCTCCGCCGCAGCAGGTGCTCAATCCGTCCCCGAAGCGCAGCAGGCAGCTGGCTCATGGACAGCGCAGGAGTTGTCGGCACCGCTGCCGCTGCCGCTGCCGCAGCCGGCAGCAGCGGGTCCGTGGCAGAGCAGTCGCCGTCCCGGGCCTTGAGCATGTCCCTCAGGATGTCCTCCTTGGTGTACGTAGACGGAACGGCAGTTGCGGCGGCTGCGATACCATTATTACGGGAGTCGTCGGCCAACAATGCTGCCCATGTACTCGGCAGCAGCAGGTGCTCAATCCGTCCCCGAAGCGCAGCAGGCAGCTGGCTCATGGACAGCGCAGGAGTTGTCGGCACCGCCCCTGCCGCCGGCGGCTGCAGGTTCGTGGCAGAACGTTTGCCGTACCACGCCTTGAGCACATGCAGCACGTCCTTCTTGGCCACCAGCACGGCTTCCCGCTCCGCCCGGAGCGCCGCCGTCACGTCTTGGTTGACCGGCAACTTGTTCAGTTGGCCGACGGCCTTTTCGAGGGTCGCGGCCTTGGCGTCGCTTTCGTCCAGCTCCTTCAGCATGCCCTCCAGGAAGCTAACCCGCTTGCGGCGGAGCGCGCCGAAGCTCTTGTCCAGGGCAGCGAGCCGAGCGGCGTGCTGCGCCTCAGCCGCGTCATACTGGTCGTCCACCTGCTGCATGATCTGCGGCGTGCAGCCCACCGCTTTGACAAATTTCATCGCGTGCTCCGTTTGCAGGTTCTCAAGACCGCTCTGCTCCTGCCGCAGGCTGGAGATCATATCGGCAAGGACGTCCGTGTACGTCTGTGGCTTCATTGTTTTTCGCTGTGTTGACATCTGAGTTTAGACTAATTGCGCGCATTCTTCCGCGGGCAGTTCGGGTTCCCTCGACCGCACGCGGGAGCCCGAGCTTTCGAGATTACGAGATTACGGTACGGAGTAGGCCTCCTTCGTGGGCTGGTTGAAGGTGAGAGGCACCGCTCCGCTTGGCGGCAGCACCATTGTCGCGTTGTTGGTGGTCAGCGTCATGGCCGTCGCGTTGGTGAGCACGGTGCCGTCCATGACCTGCAGCCGTGACACAAGGTTCCAGAAGGAGCCCAGCGCAATCCACTCCACCGCGTACAGCTGGTACACGCCCGGCGTCCTGAACGTGGTGCGCCGGGGGGCCTGCAGCACAAAGGACACGCCGTCGCCGGGCTGCGCGTACACCTGTCTCCCCGCCAGGTGTTGGTAGGCTGCCCCGCCCAGGTGTGCCGCCCGGGTCTGCCCATCCGCAAAGCTGCTGGACCAGTACGTCCAGCACCGAGCCGTCCACATGTTCCATGACAGCCGTGGGAAGAGCTCCGCGAGGCGCGTCGCCACGCGGCACTCGCCGTTGCCCGTGCGCCAGTCGGGATGGCAGTCGCGCGGGTACATCCAGGACAGGGTGGGTGGCGTGGTGTTGAAGCCGGGTGCGGGCGAGTTGGTGACGACGGACTGTGGCGCGGCCCAGGCGTCGCAGCGCATGCCGCGGGGCAGGGAGGCCACGGAGGCGGGCTGCCACCAGAAGTTGGTGGACAGGCTGGGCGTGAGGCTGGTGTAGTTGCCCACCAGGCCCCCGGGGGGCACGGCTGGGTCGATGCACTGGGTCCACTGGGCGCCGATGGGGTTGGTGCCGGTGCGGAGCCGTGTGGCAAAGTAGAAGTAGATCTCGTGGTCGACGTTGTCCTGCAGCTGCACGCAGGGCGTCACGGCCATCAGCTGCGACTCGGACTGGAAGTCAAACAGGAGGTGGCCGTTGATGTAGAGGCGGGCGTGGGGGGCCTGCAGCCGGAAGGCCACGGCCCTGGGATACGCCGCGGGCCGTAGGTTGGCGCGGGCGTAGCCGTACACAACCGACGGAAAGTCGGTCGTGTTGCCGTAGAGCGTGTTGCGGAGCTCCACGGGGTTAGCCCACGCCAGGGTGGCCACGGTCGCCTGGTTGCCGGTGTAGCGGCTGGGGGCATTGTTGAAGTGGAAGTAGGGGCGGTTGCTGGTGCTGAACTGCCCCCAGTTGGTGGTCTCGTTCCACGCCAGATGCCACAGCGCCGGCCTGGGCCCGGCCTTGGGGTCGTAGTGCCGAGATGCGGGCCGCTCGTCGTTCAACGTCCAGAAGAAGTCGGTAGGGTAGTGCCACTGGGAGTTGCCGGGCGTCTGCCACAGCAGCCGTATGTCGGCGGTGGCGGTGGGGTACACCCACAGCGTGAGCGAGTACCAGCCCGGGTCGGGGAAAGCGAGGTCCGACGTGGAGTTCAACTGGGTGGAGTCCGCCGATTGGGTTGACGTGCGCCATACGACGATGTTCTCCCCGATGACCAGCTGCCACTCTGTCCTCGCGATGCCACGCGTGGAGGACATGACGGAGTAGGGCCCCGCCGTCTGCACGCGCAGCCAGCACGCAATCTGCTGCAGCGTGTTGAGAAGGAGGTTGGACTGGACGGCAGTGCTGTACCTCCACACGTTGAACGTGCTCTGTTGGTTGGCGGGCGAGGCTGCGCGCATGTAGTAGTCGTGCAGGGTCATGTTGAAGGGGTCGAACTGGTACACTGACACGTCGTTGCGCGTGTCGGCGTACACGGTGTACTCGAAGGCCTGGCTGGTCCAGCTGGAGACCACGGCGCCCAGCGGGCGCAGCCGCTTCACTACAGTCCTATTCGTCCTTGCGAGGACCAGCGCTGCCTCCACTGCCCGGGCTGCGTTGAGGCGGCGCATGGAGATGAAGGACGCGCCGTTGGTCGGGGCGTAGGGGTCCCCGCTGCTGGCCAGGATGTTCGCAATCAAGGTGGGCGTGTCGGAGGTAGCGCGCCCCTGCCCTCCCAGCGCCGCCAGCACCAGCCCCGCCACCGCAGCCGCCATGGGGGCGGCGAACGACGTGCCGGACACGCTGGCGTAGCCGCCGCCGACGTCCGTGGTGTATACGTCCGCGCCGGGCGCGCCCATGTCCACCACGGAAGGGCCCCAGTTGGTGCCCTGATCCCGGTTGCCCGCGTAGACGTAGAAGATGCGGTCCTGGCTGTCCGTTGCGCCCACGCACAGCACGTTCGGCGTCGCCACCATGCACGGAGAGTAGGTGTAGCCGTTGCGACGCCACTCGTCCAGGTTGGTCCACTCGTTGCCTGCAGCTGCCACGAACAGGGCGTCCGTGTACTTGCTGAACAGTGTGCTGTACGCCCGGGCGGCCGCGTCCAGGGAGGGCTTGTTGCCGGGCGTCATCCCGTTGCGCGCGTCGTTCCCAAAGCTCATGCTGAAGATGCGCGCCCCCTTGCCGTACCCGTAGTCCACTGCCCGCACGACGTCGCTGTACGCGTACGGCGGGTTGAACCTCGAGAACGTCTCGTCCGTGACCTTGAGGATCATCTGTCTCAGGTAGCGCGCCACGACACCGGCAACGACGCCCGCAATCTTGGTGCCGTGTGTCGTACGGTCAGCCGTGATACTGCTACTACTACTACTACTACTACTACTGCTACTACTACTACTACTACTGGTACTACTACTGCTACTACTGCTATTACTACTGCTACCGTTGGCCAAGGCCGCCGGCCCTATGCCGCACAGGCTGTAGTTGTAGCTGGTGGCGTAGTAGGGCGAGCACTGCTTCGTGGAGAAGCACGCGCCATGCACGTCATCCACGAACGCGTTGCCGTCGTTGTCGCGCCCGTCCTCAGGTTCGCCCGGGTTGACCCACCAGCTGCCCACGAGGTCAGGGTGGTCCACCTGCGCCCCGCTGTCCGTCACCGCAATGGTGACGTCGTATGGTGACGCCGGAGGGCCACCGCCACCGGCCGCGAGCAGCTGCCACGCGCCGGTGACGTTGAGGCGGCGAAACCACCACGCCTGGCTGAGCCAAGCTGGTGGGCTCAAGTCAACACGGCCGGCTTGAGCCCTCCTCCGGCGCCCGGAGTCCTCCTCCGGCGCCCGGAGCCCTAGGTCAAAGTCCCCTTGTTGCGGCGCCCGCAGCACAAAGTCCCGCACCAGGAACTCGAGGCTCAGGTCCGTCCGCTGCAGTATGGCAGCCTCCACCGCATCCAACACGTCCGCGTCCGCCGCCTCCAGCACCTGCAGGTTGCTCAACTCCATCTGCAGCCGAGCAGTGTACTGCCGCACCAGCGGCGGCACCAGGTCTGCGACATCCACGTCGCCCTGGGCGAAAGACAGCACAAGCCGCAACGGAGCACCGTCGTACAGGGGGTCCACCATGTTGTTGGAGGTGGACGCTGTTGCTGTTGTTGTCGGAGGTGGACAACCGCGAACTGTGCATACGGTGACGGGGACAACCAGCACGACGCACAGGAGGGCGGCGGCGATACCGAGGGTAGCGGAAGCTGCGGCCGGGTGTTGCTTGACCCAGGTCGTCACTTTGCTAGGCAGCACGCTAGGCAGCAAGCCCAATTTCCACATGGCTGGCTAGGCCTGCTGCAGCCTATGAACCTGCAAGCCCTGCTGCAGCAGCCTTTGAACCTGCTGATGATGATGCGGGTTTAGGCAACCTGTTATGACGTTGAAGGTTAGCGTTTGTCCGATGTACACATATGCGTACGCGTACAGGCAAGTGGGAGTTTATCTATCTATCACTCCACCAGCGTCTCACAACCGGCACGCCTCCCCTCAAGGGCAAAGAACCACTCCGATCTGTATCTGCATGTATGTATGTATGTGGCCTGAAGACGTAGCTGAACACGATCTGACATCAATTACTAGCCGGAACACATCCGATCCCGATCCTGCATGCAATGCACCACCACATGCTTTGCAGCAGTTCTCACATGCACTACTACTAGATGTTCTCACATGCACTACTACTAGATGTTCTCACATGCACTACTACTAGATGTTCTCACATGCACTACTACTAGGTGTTCTCACATGCACGAACGGACGACGAGGTTCGCGCGCAGGTTCAATGCTTCGCATCAATGGTTCAAATGGCTCAGTTCAGCAACTCCTCCACCTCACTCAGCCCCGCCCCTAGCCAGCCAGGACAGGATCAAGCCCCCTGCTGCTGCATGCGTTGTTTGTACAACGCCTTGACTTGCTTGCAGATCTTTGAGTGCATGCCCCAAGCCGCACGCTGGCAGTCGCCGCTGCAGTATCGCGCGAGACTGCACCCGGCGCAGCGCTTGCTGGCGTAGCCGCTGGTGCTGGCCGCCGGGGGCGCCGCAGAGGAGGCCGCCGGGGGCGCCGCAGAGGAGGCCGCCGGGGGCGCCGCAGAGGAGGCCGCCGGGGGCGCCGCAGAGCACGCGAGGGCGCACCAGTCCCGCGGGCATGCCCTGTTGTCGCAACGGTACATCACATTCGGCTGCTCCCGCTCGAACAGATTGTGCCCGGGCGTGAAAGCGGCCCTGTGGGGAGATTGGTTTGTGAACCAGAAGTGAGCGCAGTGAATTTCCATGATGCTGCTGGGGGTGTCTAGGTCCAAGTCTATGCAACTCTAAGGGACCCACCTGAGTCCCCTAGAGTCCCCACGTGGTGTACAATGAATGAGTCCCCAGAGTCCCCTAGAGTCCCCACGTGGTGTACAATGAATGAGTCCCCAGAGTCCCCCTGAGTCCCCACGTACAATGGAATGAAATTTGGTGTGAAATGCGTGACTCACAGACTCGTGTACGCCACGTGCTGTGTGCGCACGATGGGAATGATCGTGTCGGGTTCCAGCTCCACAGCGACGAGCTGCGTGCTGCTGGGACCACCATCGAGCGTCAGCACGTTGTCGATGGCGTTGGTGGCACCCTGGGCGTGCACGGCCGAGAGCCCCACAGCTGTGCTGAAGCAGAGCAGGGCCTTGTGCACGTCGTCCTCGCTGTGCGCCAGGGCATACCAGGGGTCTGCCAGGCCGGGGGTGGACATGGCCACGACAGCTGCACCTTTGTAGCTGTCGGGTTGGAGGTACAGGATGCGGCTGACCGTTGCCAGGTACTGCGCGCTGGTGAGCGGCTCCGGGACTGAATTCTTGCAGAGCGTCATGCCGTCTTGGCAGTAAAGGGCAGCATCTTCAATGCCAAGGGTGGAGTTGAAGAGGAACGCGAAAACGAAGTTGCCGACCTCCTTCTCATGCGCAGAGTCGAACACTTTGACCATAGGCCCCACACCTATCGTAATCCGCCTAAGCTGCTCTGAGTTCAGCTTGCCGTGGAGACTGGAGGACACCTCCGTAAGCTCGAAGGGGCTGGCGCTCGAGCCATGGCGCTCGAGCCGAAACGAAATGTGGGGAGGCAGCCGCTTCGGCGGGTCATGGCTTGACAGAGGGTCGTTGTTTCCGACCATGAACGCTACCACGGCATCGTTTGGCGCGCAGGTGGCGGAAGCAGAGGCCACCTTGTTCACGACAACAGCTGAGCGCCAGAAAGGAGCTTTCATTCTCGTGCATGCATAATATTTTTTGTATGATGTGGTTCGCGCAACGTGTCAGGAGGAGAGCCGTCAGCCTAAGTTATAGACATGGTAGCAGTCTGGTAGCGCCAGCAGTCTGGTAGCGCCAGCAGTCTAGCAGGTCAGGTCAGGTTACTCGTCCATAGCTTCCCAAGTCACACGCCGTTCCTTTTCGCTCTTCCGCCCCGCATGGGCCCGAATGGGCCCGCATGGTTTTCATGGGCCTGGCGCTTACTTTCTACTTGTGAACTTGTCTAGTCCACAGCTAGTCCACAGCTAATCCACAGCTTACCATCCATAACCTATTTCTATAACCTACCAGTTACATGGCCAAAATGGACAAGACGAAGGTCACCTTGATCGTCGTTAAAGGCCTCGAGGACTTTTCGTTCAGCGACACGCACCCCATGGACGTAGGCCGTGCGAACGCTGTCGATAAGTTGCTCCAGTACGCGGGCATAGACGTCAAACGGGTCACCATCGACAAGGCCGCCGATCTGCGGGAGCTCTACTACAACACCGACGATTACATTGCCGCGCTGCAGCAGAGCCCCGTTGCTAGTGCTAGCGCCTCCAACAAGTTCTTCTCCTCCCCCAAAGGAGACTGCCCGCCTTTCGAGGGCATGGACAAGTACGTCGGGCTGGTCGTGGCTGGCAGCTGGGCTGCAGCCAAGGAACTGCTGTCCGGCGAAACAGACGTAGTCATCTTTTGGGCGGGAGGGCTGCACCACGGGCAGCCGGGAAAGGCCTTCGGCTTTTGCTACGTGAACGACCTGGTCTACGCCATCGACATGCTCCTCCGCTCGGGCGTGGAGCCGGTGCTGTACATCGACATCGACATTCACCACGGGGACGGCGTGGAGGCGGCGTACAAGGACGCGCGGAACATAGGGGAGCCGAAGAACGGGGGCTCGGCGGGGAAGGGGGTGCCGTTCTGCGAGCGCGTGTGGACGCTGTCCTTCCACCACTGGGCTGGCGGTCGGCTCTTCTTCCCGGGCACGGGAGGGCCAGTAGGCGTGTCGGACGGCATCAAAAGGTAGAGAGCTAGCCAGAGCTAGGTAGGGTTAGGTAGGGTTAGGTAGAGTTAGTAGAGTTAGTAGAGTTAGCCGTAGCCCTGTTGTGCTGAAGGTGCAACCAACGGCTCAAGGGCACGTGCATGGCAGGCAAATCAAGTACTACACCTCCTATGCACTAAATGGTAGTCTGTTGCTAGCATCTGACCCTGTGCTGTGCGCAAGCTGACCCTGTGAGCAAGCTGACCCTGTGAGCAAGCTGACCCTGTGCTGTGAGCAAGCTGACCCTGTGCGCAACAACCCGACCTGACCCTGTGCGCAACCTCAGGTATCGCGCCTTCAATGTGCCCCTCCCCAAGTACATTACGGACGAGCAGTACTACGGCTGGTTCACCAAGGTGACCAAAGGGGTGTTCGATGTCATGCAACCGGGCGCCGTGGTCATGCAGTGCGGCGCCGACAGCATTGCGGGCGACAAGATTGGCAGGGAGGCCGGCTTCAACGTCACCATCCGCACGCACGCCAAGTGAGTTTGCACGCGCGCAGAGGTCCTAGCGTAGTAGTAGCGTGTACCGTACTGGCACGCACGCTTGGTGATCGGAGAGCCGCTAAACGCATCACCATTACCGGGCTCCGACGCTCTGCCCACCTTGGGCATACTGTGCATACTGTTGCGACAGTTCGCAAGTGGCAATCTCTGTCTACTGGCTGACTCAGCGCTGATGACATTCGTGCCCTGTGCGCTTGCCCCCTCCCCCAAACTCTTTGTTCGCTCCCTGCAAAGGTGCACGCAGTTCGTGCGCGGGCTGTGCAAGGACGCGGGGGTGCGTATGATGGTGACGGGCGGCGGGGGCTACACGAAGGCCACCACCGTGCGCAGCTGGGCGTACACCACTGCCGTGCTGGCGGAGCAGGAGGAGCTGGCGCAGCGCATCCCCGACGCGGTGCGGGGTGACAGCAAGCTGTGCAGCTACCTGGGGTCCACGGGGTCTGGTGAGGTGGACCTGGACATGCGCCTGGACGCGTGCATGCCGAGCAGCGGCAGCTCGGGCAGGTCGGACCGCGTGATCACTGGGATCCTGAGCTTGCTGGAGGACATGAAGAAGGCGAAGGTGCAGTGAGGAGAAGAGCGGGAGAGCGATAGTAGTAGGGAAATGAGGATACACGGAGTGGAGGGTGTATTCCCCTCCCCCTAATAGCGACGCTGGGCTTAGTGTACGCCAGCAGTAAGCCACCGTGACCACCGTTACTTTTGTGACCAGACAACTGCGCACTCTTTGAACCCACTGAGGGGATCGGACCTGACCGTTTGTGGTGGTGGGGAGGAGCAACTGCCGCACCGTTTGGTTTGTTGGGAATGCGGTGGTTACATGGATCAGCTGATATGAACAAACTCGGACGCGCACCTCGCAAGACTACCTACCT
>QAXN01002084.1:0-13513 GCA_004335795.1 Chlamydomonas sp. 3222 | reverse complement strand
CCCTCGCAGCACATGTAGTCGGCCAGGCGCACCATGTTGACCAGCAGCGACACCTCCTGCTGCGCCTGCCTCAGCGCCTTGGTCTTCTCCAGCTTCTCCGTCTTGGCCTGCGAGCAGCGCATGCCGAAACCTGTCAACCCGCCGTCTGCCACAGTAATAAGTTGCCCTCAACGTCATGTATGTATGATGCAACACGCATGTCTGCGCTTGCAAGGTCCTGCGACGCACCCCACGGTGTCTTCCCATGTGGTGTTGATATGTATGAATGATTAATGGAAGTGCGCCCACCCTCACCTTCAGCACGCTGCGCCCCGGCTGCTTGGCCGCCCCCGCGCCCGCGCCCGCCTGGTGCGACGCGGTGGCCAGCAGGATGGGGTTGGTCTCCCGCTCCAGGTCCGCCACCTCCTTGGACAGCCACTCGGCGTTCTTGCGCACATCCGCGATGAGGCGCAGCAGCGAACGCTCCACCGCGATCAGCACGTTGCCCAGCAGGTAGGACGCCTTGTTCCTGGTGTTGGGGAGAGATGGGGGCAGACTCCGTGTTGGCCAAGCATTAGAACACGTATGTACCTGGTGTCATATACCTTGCTGCAGTCCATAGAATGGTTGTGGCACAACAAGTGTGCCTGCGGTACGTGTGGATGAGGTACTTGTAGCAGAGGTGTATCCAATGTTGGTATGCGACACCCGACCTTGAATCCGCCTCGCCGTGTGCCGTGGCCCCAGGACTGCCGCAACTGGAGCACACAACTCCACACGCCGAAAACCCTGCCCCCCTCCCCGGGCCCACGCACTTCCTGAGCTCGTCCTGTATGCTCATGAACTCCGACAGCGGCACCGGCCCCTCCTTGGGCAGCTCGGCCAGCTCGATGTTCTGCATGGCGTGCACCTGCAAGCATGTGCGCGGGGTGCGAGTAACGAAAAAGCTTGACGTCCCCTCATACCGTACCCGCTGCGGGGGGCTACTAAAGAGCTGAACGCCCCTGCACACAGTACTCATCGCGGGGAGCAACCAAAGAGCTTGACGCCCCCGCACACAGGACTCATTGTGACCGGTACTAGACAGCCTGCTGGGCCGGCAGCGCGCCCCACCTTTGCCCCGATGTCCATGATGGTGAAGCAGAAGTCCGGCTTGGCCAGCAGCATGCGCGACTCCATCTTGAGGCGCAGCCGCTCAAAGTGCGAGGTGCGCGCAGAGCTGCGCCAGATGCGCAGGTAGCGCTGCGGGCGCAAAAGGGCTTTCGTCAGAAATTTCCTTTTGCAGCCCAGGGTGCAACTCCTGCACAGCTGTTGTACATCGTATGGGAGGGAACCATGCGCATGATTGCCATCATGGCCAGCGGGTGAGATTGTCCCTACGCCGCGTGCTTTGCAGTGGCTAGATCCACATACTCCAGGCAGGTGGACGCGGTACCCCCTGTGCCTGGAGTATGCCACGCCTGTGCCTGTGAAAATGCCGCTTAGGTCCGGTTGGCCATGGGAGGCATGGCCGCATGGGTGGCTTAGCGTGCTGCTCGTATCAGCTTCCCCATGACCCGAGACCCACCTGCGGCATGTAGTTCCTGAAGAAGGACAGCTGCTTCATCATGTTGAACACCGACGTCTCGCGCACCCACTCCCCGATGGGCGTGTACTCAGCAGGCGAGCCGTCCGCGAAGATCTGCAACACAGCACCCATGGCAGATGCACGAGCTTCACAAGCGACGTCCCAAGCAAGGCTTGCACCTCTTCCAGCTCTCCCAGCGACAAGCACCAGCACCACTACTTAATACAAGCGCTGCCGCCCAATAGTGTGTGAGTAAACAACCTCCATGCGCCAGCACACCTGCCCCATTCTCGAGGCATAATGGTGCACCAGTAGCTACTGTAGCTGCCCCCAAACAAAAGCAAAGAACCTTGTCACACGTTTTGCATTACAGCAGACCTGGCGCAGCTAGCCACCCTGCGCCTGCCCACCTGCACCACCCCCGAGGCGCACACGGTGTATTAGCTCTTACCAGCACAGCGCTAATTCGTGTGGTAGCCCACCTGCACCACCCCCGAGGTGCATACGGTATAGTAGCTGTTACCAGCACAGCGCTATTTCGTTTGGTAGCCCACCTGCACCCCCCCGAGGTGCATACGGTAGATTAGCTGTTACCAGCACAGCGCTAACTCGTGTGCTAGCCCACCTGCACCACCCCCGAGGCGGACATGGTGTAGTAGCTGTTCCCCGCCCTGGGCGGCGGCAGGGCCTCCTTGGCCACCACCAGCAGGTCGTAGGGGCTGCCCGTGCCGTGCGGGTTGGCCTTGACGCAGTGGAACATCTTCACCTTGGCCTCGTGGCCGTACCGCGCATAGTACTCGATCACGTCGGTGCCCTGTTGGTTACAGTACGCGTGCGTGCCGAGCTTGAGCCAGGGCTTACGTGCTGAGCAAGGAGCAGCAGGCTGACTGCATGGCTGGGCTACATGCCGTGCCGGCGGACCTCTGTACAAGATGTGGTGCGGCGTGAGGCAGGTGCTGGCAGCCAGAGTCAGGAGGCAGGTGAGGCAGGTTGAAGCAAGGAGGCAGGTTGACGCAGGGCGAGGCAGTTAGGTTGCAGGTCGGCGGCTGAGACCGCTGGTGCCGATGCTGTGCGCTCAGAGATTTCGCTGGAAGGAAAGCCGGCTGTGTCCGTTGCCCCCGGTCTGTGTGAGTGCTGCGGTCGCAGGGCTATCTACGTGCATGTGCTCCTGCGCCGTGAGTCCTGGCAGATGCATACCGTGTGCATGCTACGCCTGCAAGAGTGTGAGAGTGCGTGGCCACTCGTCCCAACATGCTGTCTACCTTGAAGATGCGGTGCCTGAAGTCCGGCTCGATGATTGCCATGATGGCGGTGAGGGTGTTGTTGTGGGGGTCCACGGCCGCCGGGGTGGCCTCGTGGGGAGGGGACGCATACCGCGGCTGCGCGTGGGGAAGGGGTTGGGCGGCGAATAACGTCATGTATACCACGCACGCAGGCGAAATACGCCGTGAGAGTGACCGTGCACGTGGCAGCCCTCCCTGCCGTGCACCGATCGCAAGGGCTGCTGCAACGCGCCCTGGTTGGCTAGCCGTCAGAAAACCAGGGTACGCCCCGGTTGTCAGCTAGCTAGGGAATGAGGCAAGTAGCCCCGGATAGCTGCAAGCCCGCCCGAGCTGCTGTCCAGCGCGGAGGACCTTTGGCCCCTACGCCCCGCCTTCGCCAGCCAAGGGGCTGCGGCCCGCGTGGCGGCGTCCTGAATGCCAGAGCATGGCGAATGAGCGCGCTGCAACAAGCCTCCAGTTGCAAAGTACGGGGGAGGAGTCAGTCGCGAGATGCGGGGAAAGTCCAGCCGCTTACCCCCGTCCACCCATATCATGGGTGGTTTGCCTTGGGGCCTGCCATCCATCCCCTTCCCCGGCTGCCGGATTTGTTGGCCCGGACTCTAGGACATGGTGTCTGTCACGTGCGCCCTGGGGCACGTTACGTGTCGTGCCACTGTATGGCCGCCGAGTGTGGCGTATTACCCTACAAGCACCTACTGCGTTCCCGCAAGCCCCTCCTACCTGTGGCGCTGCATGGGGGCTGGTGATGGGCGGGAGGGTGCCAGGCCGCTGGCTGGGGTCCGTTGACACGATCGGCGGCTGTACCCCGGCTGCGGGTGGAGCAGAACATGTTTTCATTTGAAGTATCAATGCGCCCCCGCCAGGAGGTGTGGGACGCTGTGCACGCGTAAGAAGGCACGCAATGTGCTCTTGGGACATTGCGGCAGGATGTGTGGCACTGTGGCACTGTGGCAGCATCCCACTGCCCGCTGGGGCGACTTACTGGTCTGCTGTAGCACTGACTGCACGGTGCCACCTGGCCCAAGGCTGCCAGCCTGCGGGTGTGCACCTTCGCCGGTTAGCAGCAGCACCACCCTTTGCAAAATAGCTGTCCGCGCCTCGGGGAGCGCCGGGTC
Organism: Chlamydomonas sp. 3222; assembly: GCA_004335795.1. Lineage (NCBI taxonomy): Eukaryota > Viridiplantae > Chlorophyta > Chlorophyceae > Chlamydomonadales > Chlamydomonadaceae > Chlamydomonas > Chlamydomonas sp. 3222. The sequence goes on along the minus strand of QAXN01002084.1, from coordinate 9,569 downwards.
AGTATGCACCTTGCAACACACCATTCAATATGGCAGGTACCCGTGCGACCAAAAGCGACATGCGCGGCTTTTCCCTTACCTTAAGGGGCGGGAGCTTGGATGACCCTGCCCGTCCAGGCGAGTTCGCTCCATGTCCTACATACATTTGGTGCTATGTTTGAGGCTCACAGCTGAAGGGAACAGCGGACATCGAGACTAGACCACGACATTTGGTTCCTGGTCAACACCCTTGGTGTTCACAGCTGAAACGACATAAAATTATCAGTAGTCTAAACATCAAGATTACTGACCAGCCCCGTTGGCGCGTACTCGCGCCGGGCTTCTGTTCCTGTCCATCGAGCGTTTGCACTAGCTAGGATATAAGATCATTGTGCAGAATTTCCATTTGCGCTTTGATGTGCAGAAAGGAGCACGAGGAAAGCTGGTCAGCGGTTCCGGTCACAGGTCCGAGGCTCACAAATGTTGTTCTGCTTCTATTCTCGACTTCCTGACTTCCGAGAATGCGGTTGCCAAGTCGTCGCGCAGGGGTCGCGCAGCGCGTACGACGCAAGGCTGAAAGGGACTCCCTTGGCGTAAGGCACGTGGTTACAAGGCGGCAACGGGACTGCGTTCACTGGTGCTGACGCATAAAGTCTATGGTTCTTGCTGGATGACCCCGCCAGCAAGATGAGCGGTACTTTGCATGTTCCTGAATCCTGATAGCTGCACCTCCCCTGCCCCAAAACAGCTGCGCTGACACGTTGCCCCGCCTCAAGCGACACGGCGGCAGTCAAGAAGCACCAGTCTGGCCGTATGATGTGCACAATAGATTGCTACACTCTGGGGCCTAGGGAACGCCCCCTGCCCCTCGCTCATCAAGTCCTTCGACCAGGCTCGACTCATTTCAGCAGGTGGTCCAGGGTGGTCCCATGGTACGCGCAGCGCGGGGTGCCGTGGGGAGCCGCCTGGCGCATAGCAATCGGCAGTACTTCGACCCTACCAGACAACAGCCCGTCACGTGATGTGCCATGTGGCTCTTCGTACGAGCCCAACCCTTCCTCTTAAGCACTTGAAAACACCCTAAGCGCCAATCCGCGGCGCCATTCCATCAGTCCTCCCCCAACCCCTTGCCCTGTGCCCCCCACCTCTCCCGAATGACCCCAGCACACTTCCAGTTGCCCCAGGCTCCCGGCGGCTGCGGCTGAGCCGTCTGCCGATGCCTTCCCTACGCAATCTCTGGCTCCCCCGTCCCGTCTTCCCCGGCTGCTGCCGCCGCCAGCTCCGCCAGGCGGCTCTCCGGGATGGGCAGCAGCAGCTTGAGCCGGTAGGCGTCCACACCGTTCAGGTAGTACCTGGGGGGCACAGGGACAACGTGGTAGGGTCTCCTTGCTCTCTGTGGATCCCGTGCAAGTTACCGTATGACTCCTGTCTGTGTCTGCTATGTACTGATAGGACCTGCAAAACAAGCAATGGCACACAAGCTCGCTGGCTTTGCGGGCCACGTGCCAGCGAGGTTACGGTTTGCGGGCTGGTGGCTGCAGCACCTGCACCTGCCCCCCTTCACGAGAGGGACCACCACGCCCGTGCTTGTGTGTGGGAGTGCCATGCACTGCACTGGGCGGCTGGCTTGGCGAAATGGCAGTGCAGGCGTCGGTCCAAGCCCAAGCCCAAGCCCAACCCCAACCCCAACCCCCATGCACCCAACAGCCCATCACCACGTCCGCCGCGACGCCAGGCCCTCAGCCTGGGACTGACCAGTCCACTCCGGACCCGAATCCGTACGGCTTGCCCCTCGCTGCAGTTGCTCCAGTCACACTTTCAGGCTCGCCCTGCCCCCACCTGTGCAGCCGCTTGTCCCGCACGAAGCCCAGCCCCTGGTACAGCTTCAGCGCCCCCGTGTTGACCACCTCTGCCTCCAGGACCACCTCTTCGCAGCCGCCCTTGACCATCTCCGCAATGGCCATCTTCACCAGCTCAGAGCCTGGACGAGTTGAGACGGGATCAGGGAACAAGAGACTTTAAGGACAGGTTGATAAGTAGCTGTACCGCTGCATGACTCAACGCAAGACAGGCGCAAGGTGTTGGTGGCTTACTGCAGCACCGCGGTGGTGCGTGTTCGTTCAGGAGGTAAGTGGTGGCGGTGTTCAACGGCCTTGCTGCATGCAGCCAACCCAGTCCAGTCCTTAAGCACGGTCATGGTATGGTGGGTCCCCACTACGCTGCAGCGGCACACTTTGTGACATAATGTGTACGTGGTTGCAGCCCTGGGCCGTAGCTGCGGGCGGTCAGGATGCCACCGCCTCGCCGCTACCCGTACTCGTGCCCCATGGGGCCCAGGTGCCATACTCACAGCTCCCCTCCCTTCACAGCCACACTATCAACGCGGCTAACACCCACCTACGCCTTTCCCGCGGTAGGTCTTGTCCACGACCAGCATGGCGACATAACCCCGCATATGGTCCCGGTGCATGTCCATCTTGCACACCACTGTCCCGAAAGGCTTATCCCCGTCATACGCTATGTAGCATAGGTTAGGCCATTGGTGCAGGAAGTAGCGGTAGGTGAAAATGGAATAGGGCTCGCTGAGCTCCTTGTCGACTAGCTGCATGACGATGGGCAGGTGGTTCTCGTCCTTGTACTGTGGGAGTCGGGGAGAAGGGAGTAGTTCAACATTGGTTGCATAATGAGGCCATAATTAGCTATCGTTTCGTCGTTGCGCTGATATGCGAGACCACCGTGCACAAGGCGCCGACGGACTCCGCTTGCAGCGGTCGCATACATCGTTCGCTACGTGAGCGTTTGCATGACTCACTTGTACATATGTAATGCTGCTTGTTGACGCCTGTGACCCACTCTCCTGGCGCGAGGAGGAGCTTGGGGTTCCTTCCCCTGGTTGGGACTCTGCGCCGACCGCCATAGTGAGCAACAGCTATAACGTGAATAGGATGTGATTCACTGCGACTTTTGTCCTGTCAACACACTGTCCCGCATGCTCTCTAACCGATTTACCAGCCCGAACAGAATGCGCACCACCAGCTGACTCGATGCAATGGCCAACAGGGACGGCATCCTTATACTTTAAGCAATTGCAGCCATACGTAACACCCACGCTGCCCGTTGCCATCCGCAAACGCAGGCATACTCGGTGTAATGCTCTTCAAACGCGCTTCAAAGCGGTCATTTAGCCCCAAACTAGAAGGCAAAGCTTTGGTGTAACATACAAAAGACAAATAGCTAGCTAGGCGAGGGCTAGGCTGAATCCGCTGGCTATATCCACATTGTGTCCCACGGGTCGAGCTTTCCACGCAGTTCAGCTTCAAAGGCTTACGCAGCGAACCCATCGCGCTCCGTTACAAACAGAAGAGGAGCCAAGACGTCCACAGGTCCTTGACTTGACGGCGCGCCAGTCTAAACCAGCGGTCAAAGACCCAAGGCCCCGATGACGTATTACTTTCGAGTGCGAGCAGCCGACGCGGCTGGCCTCACACGCCTCCGCCATGCGCCATTTGGCACGGTAAGCTCAACAACTTATCATAACTCCTATTGAAGTAGACACACGTAGAGCCAGTGCGGATGGCAATCGTGTGTCGTTCACCGTCTGCTCCATGCAGGCCGAGACATCCTTGCGCAAGGGGGCCGGCCGTCTGCTCATCTTCTGTTTGCCCTTGCTGATGGTAATACACCACCTCGGTGGGTTGGGCTACGCGTTGGGTGAAGGGTGTCGTGTGGAGGCGTGGGGACCTTGGGGATACTGGCACTGGTGTGCCCCCTGCCATCTCCCCACCCTGACCGAGGGTAAGAGTGAGGTGACTAACCAGGTGTGTCCAGCTCGAAGCGGAGCTATCTGGCCTGCTACTCGGGTTACCGGTATGCCATACACACTCGTGTCTGGGCGAGGGGCGTCTGGGTGTGGGGGACCAGCGGGAGGCGATGCACCTCCCGCGTGGGTTAAGGAGGTGGCAGGGGGAACCAGCGGTACCGGAACTGGTGTGCTCGTGCCCTGCAGGTCAAGGGCGAGCCTTCGATGTCCTTACAGCTCGGGGGCGTCTGTCGGGTGCCGTGCACCGCAGGCAAAGGCTCGTCCCGGACACCTACCGCCCTGCAGGCCAGCGCAGGCCATGCAAGTTTGATGGTTACGGTTGTAAACCCTGTTGCCGCAGGCCCATCCGAGCTGCTGGTCGGGGTGCCGCACACGCAGGGCCATCCGGTCACGGCCTTGCCGGTGGGTTCCGCACTGCGCTTGGTCCAGGTACCAGTAATTAACACGACATGACCTTGCTGAATTCAACCCCCACACGGGGTGCTCACCGCACGTTCACCATGCTTAGCAAGCATTAGCACCAATCACATATGGACAACTGTGCACTGCGTAACCTGCTGTACAACCGTTTGCACCTGCGCAGGAGGAGGTGCTAAGCCACATGGCGGTTCCCGGGCGCATGGACACCGCGGGGCCTGGCCCGGGCGACATGACCATCCGCGTCCCGGCAGGCGGTGGTGGTACGCCGGCTGCGGGTGCGTGGTGTGAGAGTGTGGCGTACGCCATATTAACAGTGCACGACAGCGTTCACGACGGCTGCAGGTGCGTAGCGAATGCGGTGCTGGATGCAGACAAAAGAAGCCTGGTACAGGCACAGGCAAACAAGTTCAGGATTCAGGAGACAGGGTAGGGTGTGGCAAAGCAAGTGAGCGGTAGGTCGGTGGCTGTGACCGCTGTTGCCGACGCTGAGTCAGCTGCAGGTGCGTGGTGTGGTGTGAGACGCACCCCGACGCACGCCACATTGGCAGTACGCGACAGCGTTCACGACAGCCCAGCTGGTAGATGTTGATCGTGCGATCGCAGGTCCTATTACGCGCCACGTGGCCACGTGTTGTCCTGAGCTCCCTGTGAACCACCATGTCCCCTGCCCCCCACCAGGCTGCCCCATCGGAGGTCCATCCTGCCCCTTCGTCCATCCGCCCAGCGCTCCGACCGTGTGGCCCTCAGCCCCCCTAGGCCCCGCCACGCCGCCCTCAGGGCTCCTGGTTCCGCAGCCCCCAGCACCAGGCCCCCCAGCACCCCCACCGCCAGCCCCTCCTGCCGGCATGCAGCCCAGCCCTGAGGTCGAGGTGGAGGGCAGGGGCCAGGGGAGGGCCAAGCCCGCCGCGCCAGCGAGGCCGCTGCCCGGCCGCCAGGGGGGGCCCGTAGCGCCCAAGGCGGGGCCTGCTGCTCCTGCAGGGCCGCGCGGCCCTCCCTCCTCACTGGGGGAGCTGCAGGCGTCATGCAGCATCCGGGACATTGTGCAGCCTCTGCTGCAGGTAACGCTTGTCGGTGCAGTGGGGCTGCTAGCCAAGACGGGAACTCCGCTGCAGAATCACACTTGTTTGGTGGGGGGTTGTACAATACGACAGTAACCTGTAAAGGGCACGCCGGTTCCAGGCGTTATGCTTATACGTGCTCGCTTAGCCATGCCGTACACGCCGTGCTGCTCTCTCACCCCCGGCCGCAGTCCCTGGAGTCCCACACGTCCTCCCTGGAGTCCGACCTGGAGCTGCACGGCAGGGTGCGCCGCGCCGCGCAGCAGGCGGAGCGGGACCTGCGGGACCAGCTGGAGGCGGCCAGGTGGGGCGGGGCACTGGCAGCAGCTGCGTGGCTGCACGTTAGCCACGTGTTGCAGGCCTTTGTCATGGTCCCTGATTCCAATCCCATACAATTTGAAGCATATACGATTTTGGTAGCCAGCGCGGCACGCGTGTCGCTCACCTGCACTATCTACTCCCACCTCTGTTGGGCACCACCTGCACTCGCAACACGACGCTCCCTCTCCCTGTCACCTTCCGTGCCGTACGCGCAGGTCCCAGCTGGCGGCTTCAGACGCCCGCCGCGCCGCCGCCGTGGAGGTTGGGGACTACGCGGGGGCGGCGGCGGAGCAGGCGGCGGCAGCGCGGCTGGTGGCGGCGGCGGGGGCGCTGGAGGCACGGCTGCGGGCAGGGCAGGATGCTGCGGACGAGCTGCTGCGGGTGGAGTCGGCGGCGCGGCAGAAGCAGGCACGTGGCGCACGTGTACAGTATAGTTCTTACCTGCTGGTTGCTACTGGTCCGCGGGTTAGCGTATCGGTTGCCTGCCAACGGTGTTGCCTGTCAACAGGGTTGCCCTTCAACAGGGAGTGGACATGCAGAGTCGCATGGTGGTTTGGCAACGTGATCGTGCACCGCCGTGCAGCACGTGTGCGGTGCGGGCTGCGGAGGACTGCAGGGGAATGCACGGCCACATGGCCAACCCATCATGGGCGTCTACGCCTGGAGGCACGCAGTCCGCGGCGTGGAAGTACTGCATCGATCGTCTGTGACCGGCACGCACGTAGCTCCGTATCTCCAGAACGGCCAACCCACCTGTCCAGCTGCGCCTCTGCCCGTGTGCATGTGCAACGCTGCGCGCTGCCTCTGCCCGTGTGTACGCTGTGTTGCGTCAGGCCGGCCAGCTGCTGTCGCTGAGTCACGAGATGCGGCGCGTTGCTGCCGCTGCAGCCGCCGCCATCCAGAGCCTGCAGGCTGAGCTGTCAGACCTGCTGGTGGGTGCATTGCAGGAAGGGGGGGATGCCAGTGGGCATTGCGAGTGGATACGGTATTGGTGCGGTTTGCTTCACTTGGAAGGCGTGTGCGTCTGCGTTCCTGCTCGTACGGTACACAGGTGCTAGCGGAACCTGTGTTACGCCGGTTATGCCGGTTGCCCTGCTGTACTTCAACGTCCAGGGAGCGTTTTGAACACCTACGCTCAGGCACGGCATGTTAAAGCTGTGTTGATCCGTCGCATGCGTGCGTATCGCTGCGACCCCCCTGCAGGCACGTGCCGACGTGACCAAGCAGGCACGTGGCAACCTGGGACAGGTGAGGCTGGTGACCTGGACAGGCGTCTCGGCGGTGTAGCGTGCGCTGCTGCATGCAAGTGCTCGCAGCCATGTCAGAAACCATTGTCCCACCGCCTATAAAAATAGCCTGGAAGAGACCTCGGTGTCCGTAGCATTTGCCCTTTTTAACCAAACCCTCTCGTGCCATCCCGCCTGCCGATCTCAAAACCTTTCATATACCAGGCGCTATCGCAGCAGGCCCAAGCCACGGCACTGCGCTCCGAGCTGCGGGGCCTGGCGGCCAGAGCGCAGCAGGCGCAGCAGCAGGCGGCGGAGAGCGTGCAGGCTGGCAGGTGGGTGGCTGGGTGTTCCGTCCGGTACACGAGGCAAAGGGTAGACGTGCCCAGGTGGCTGCGAACCCTGGGCATCTGGTGACTGGGCACAGCCCTCTCCCAGTGGCCGATGTACCGATGTACGAATGTCTGTGACGCCAAGCTAGACGGTGCGGGCCTCACAAACTGCTCACAGGCATGTACGGCGCAGTAAGCGCGCACGCACCATGCGATGCCGAATGCGTCGTGTTGCCAGTCTGCTAACAAACTCCTTGCGAGGATACCGCACAATAGCACCAGTCGGCGTTTCCTTGCCGCTCGCTGTGTTTCCAGGACCGCCAACCGCGCTGTGCTGGAGGACGCTGCGGGCCTGGCGGGCAACCGCACTCGTGCCGAGGCGCTGTCCCGTGCGGCGGAGGGCGAGCTGGCGCTGCTGAGGGAGCAGCTGGAGCTGGCGCTGCAGCTGCAGGTGGGGGCGCGTGTGGGCTGAGACACAGCTGGCGCGTCTGGGGAACACGGGTGTTGTTTGCGCCATAGCAGCTGGCGCCGCAGCTGCAGCTGCATTGCAGGTGGGGGCGTCTAAGGGTTCAAGCACGACCGGGGGCACATGGGTCGTTAGACGTGGGGCTACGCCACGGACAAGGAGCAGGTCGTCCCTGAGCAGCTGCAGGTGGGGTTCTAACGTGTGTGTACTGAGCTACACGGCTCGTGCCCAGGAGCCAGGACACCGTGGTGTGGCCGGCCCTAGCTGAAAGGTATGCTACTGAGTACATACTCAGAAACCTGCGCTTGCTGTCTGTTGCCAAACACCAAGGCTGAGACACCTTCGCGCATGCTCCCGCAGGACTACGAGCACGCAGAGCGGCTGGCGGGTGCCTTAAGGCAGTTGGAGGGGGCAGTCGCTGAGGGGCAGGACAGCAGCGGCAGCTGGGAGCGGCTGGCGGACGCACACCGGGCTGTGGCAGCCCAGTAAGTGCCTACTACACTTGACGCCAATGTGATATGCCTTACCTTGCAGACCCAAGTTGGTTAGCGGCTACTATGGCGGATGCCTGTTTGCGAGAAGGAGTACGGCATCGCCGAGTCATAGTGTGCTGCAGCCGGGTGTACGTACGGGCGCAGCCCTTAGCATCAACGCGGCGCTTGGCGCTTTGGCGGACACTCAGTAACCCGCATGCTGACACGCGCGCTCTGGTTCGCCGGTGTGCCACGTGTCAATCCGCCCCCGCCCCGCAGACGGCTGGCGGAGTTCCGCTCACATACCGCTGCGCTCGACCGCGCCGCCCGCCTGGCGCAGGACGTACAGGACCTCCGTACAATGTACGACGCGGCGCTGGTACGTGCGTGCACACGTGTCGGCCAGCAGGGGGCCCATGGACTTGCCGGTACACAGTCCCACAATCTCCAACCTGCGATGGATGTGTATTGTGCCTACGTTAGCTGGAGGGGGGTCAGGTAGTGTCCGCGCCCGCGCCGGGTGTCGTCAGGTGTCGCACATGGCAGCTTTCTGGTTGCTGTGACAGGATAAACCTTGGCCGGTCCTCTTGCGTGCCATGCGTGGTTTGCGGCCGAGGGTCGAAGCGCGGGGTCATGGCCCTGAGGACAAGTTGTCCACCTGCCGCCCTCTTGCGTTACCGTGTTGTGGCCCACAGCGGGAGCAAGCGAGGCCATGTCGTTAGCTGCTGCTTGACATTGACATCCAAGTAGTACAGGACTTATACTATCCTTTTTTGCTTTGTGCCCTGCAGCTGGACGAAGGCGAGGCCATGTCGCTGGCCACCCACCTGGCGGTGGCACTGGAGGAGCTGGCGGCAGCGGGGGCGGCGGCGGGGGCAGCAGCAGCAGCAATCGCGGCATGATGTACCGGTGCCCATACTCGCTGCTGCACATGGTGTGGTGTGCACCTGGTGTGGCCAGTATGCGTAGGTGTATAAGCAGTCGGCACAGCTGAGTGGCTGGTGCGAGACACGCCCGCGTGTGGCACGCTGTTCAGGACCACACATCTAACCCTGCTAAACACGAAGCCGTGACGTGAGGACCACACATGTGCTGGCTGTGTGGTGTCCAGAGGGCAGTGGGCCGTGCCGGCCGTGTGGTGTCCGGGCAGTGGGACACACGTGCCGTCGCCAGCTGGCGGCAGGTGCTGGTGCGGGACATGGGCCTCCCTGGCGCCCTTGCGCCAGTGCTGGAGGCGCTGGCGGGCGTGGGCAAGGAGGAGGCAGCTGCTCGCGGTGTGGACGTCGTGGGGGAGGTGGACAGGTCGGTTAGGTGGCTAGTGACAGTCCTGATGGACGAGATGGTGGCAGCCGCGGCGTGCGACATCCTAACAAGCCCGCACCGCAAACGCGTCCACTCGCCGTCCCAGGAATTGCATAAACGTTCCTACAGGCTGACATGTTACACTGCGCACTGCGTCCCTGCATCTCCGCGC
>QAXN01002083.1:0-13514 GCA_004335795.1 Chlamydomonas sp. 3222 | reverse complement strand
AGTTGCAACGACTGCTCACACTACTCGCATTCTTGCGCAGTTACTGTCCCGTTGGGGGCCAGGAATGGCCACCCACGAGAACCCGCGAGTATGGTTTGATATAGAGATCAACAGCGAGGCAGCCGGCCGCATCGTCATGGAACTGTTTGCGGACGTTGTTCCCCGCACTGTGGAGAACTTCCGGGCCCTGTGCACGGGAGAGCGTGGCGTTGGCAAGTCAGGCAAGCGACTACACTTCAAGGGCTGCGTCTTCCACCGTATCATCCCGGAGTTCATGTGCCAGGTGTGTCCCAGCCCCCTGTCCCCGGCACAGCAGCTGGCTTGGCCGCCTGTCTGGTGCAAGGCGCAGCTCTCTAATTGAGTCCTTTGGCTATGGCGCTGGGCTATGACATGATGCAGGGGGGCGACTTCACGGCTGGAGACGGAACAGGTGGCGAGTCCATCTATGGCGAGCGGTTTGACGATGAGCGACCTGGCTTGGCGCTCAAGCACGACAAGCCGGGTATACTGTCCATGGCCAACGCCGGGCCAAACACCAACGGGTGAGATGCAAGAGGTTAGGGAAGGGGCCGGTGGCGCCTGACGACAGGTCAGGTGCATGCACAGGGTACGGCCACACATGACAACTTGTCTGACGCATGGCCGGTGCTGCTGCCCGCTCGCGTACCCAGGTCCCAATTCTTCATCTGCACGGTACCATGCCCGTGGCTCAACGGCAAGCACGGTAAGAGCTGTCGTGAAGGGAAGGGGTTCGGCTCAGGCCCCGGAAGGGAAGGGGTTCGGCTCAGGCCCGGTTGCCCAACATACTTCCGCTGCTCCCATACTGCTGCATGTAATCGCGAAGACTCTATAGTAACACATGCTTTCACATAATCTACTAAAGGTGCTTGCCACGAAACTGCTCTGCCGTGCAGTGGTGTTTGGGCGCGTGGTGGAGGGCATGACCACCGTGAAGCGCATGGAGGTGGTAGGGCAGCGCAGCGGCAAGCCCAGCAGGCGCGTCATCATCGCAGACAGCGGGCAGGTGGGGCTTCTGCATTATGTGCATAGCAAACCTGCTGGCACGTGTCTTCAGCCTGTAAAGCAAAGAAGCTGTTGCTTATCTGCCGAGTTATGGGCTCTGGCATTCCGCACCTGCATGGCCCTACGCACATGGCACGCTTCCCGCCGACCTTCCTCTCCTGCCTGCGTACTGCTGCGGCTGCTGCTGCCCTCAGCTGCCAAGCAAGCTGCAGATGATGCTGAAGCTCAAGGCGGAGCGCGAGGAGGCGGAGCGGCTGCGGGCGGAGCCGGTGGTGGTCAACCCCGACCAGGAGTCCCTGCAGCGACTCAAGGCCCTGCAGCAGGGGCAGCAGCAGCACAAGGACAAGCAGCAGCAACAACCAAAGGGCAAAGACGGGCGCGCGCGGGCCATGGGGATAGGGGCAGTGCTGGCGCAAGTAGCTGCCGACGCGGCCAAAGCCGCGAAGGCGGGGAGCGGGGAGGCAGCTAAGGGTGACGGGAAGGAGGGGCAAGCAGCAGCGGCTGAGGTGGAGGGTGAAGGGGCGGGCAAAGCGCAGGGACAGCAGCAGGACGGGCGAGGGCGGTCAGAGGAGCGGGTGGAGGAGGGAGAGGAGGGGCGCGCTGGGCCTGGGCCGGGGAGCGGCGCGGAGGAGGAGAGCGGAGAGGGGGAGGATGGAGAAGGGCGGGTGGTAGTCGGCGGCGTGGAGAACGCGAACCCGTATGAGGGCATGTCGGCGCGGCAGCGGAAGCTGCTGGAGCTGCGGCAGAAGCTGCAGCAGTGCCGCAAGCAGAACCAGAACGCCGTCATAGAGGAGAAGAAGCGGAAAAAGGTGCGCGAACTGTCAGCCACACTCGGCATGTTTGGCTTGGGCGGGGAAACCTTGAGGACGGGTGGCAGGGTTACGGTGAGCGCAAACGCTTATTGAGTCCGCAGTCCATGGTAGCGTTTACTAACGGCGAGCCAAGCGAGGGGTGGCAGCATCAGCAATCCGATCTAGCGGTGCCAGAAACCATGGTTCGGGCCTCCAAATCGGCGATCAGCAGGTCTCAGGTAGCGGGGACAGGGTGAACGGCACGTACCCGGGCTTCCGCATGCAAGCACTCCAGCTTCCTGCCATGCCTCAGCGCGTATGTATGTGTTTTGCGCCGACGCAGAGCCCCGACGCGGAGGGGCCGGACGACAGCAGCGTGGGTGCCAAGAAGCGGTGGTACGAGGAAAAGCAGAAGCGCAAGGCGGAGGAGCTGCAGCGCCTTGGGCTGGACCCCTCGCAGGCGCACAGGTAGGCCCCGGTGACGGCGAGTAAGCGGGGGACAGCCTCCTGGGAGGATTTTGCCATCAGCGTTCGGGAGGGGGAGGCCTTGTGCTGGCGGTGGTTGCTTATGACTAGTTAGAGCCCTAATCGGCGCTGTTCATGACCATGTACATGTAGTATCTTGGTGTGGGTTGCTACGGCATAGCAGGTGGCATACTGGCGCCTGTTAGCCCCGCGGGTCAGCCGGGTTGCAAGGCGTGCGCGTGCGGGGAACCCTCCGCAGGCTGGACACGGCGGAGGCCGCTGCGACGCAGTACGAGAAGAAGGCTAAGAAGGGCGGACCAGCGGGCTGGGAGGTGTTCGGCAACAAGCACCTGTACAAGAGCTACCTCAAGCGCGCGGAGAACGTGCCGTACACCAAGGAGGATTACGAGGCGGCCAAGGCCCGGGACCCGGAGTTCTACAGGTGGGGCGCAGGCGACCGCAAAGCGGCCATAATTCTGTAGCGGTGTATCGCGTCCAGTGGGCTTTTGCCTGCTGCTTATGTGGCTCCCGCCACGCCGCGCCACGCCACATGCAAGGGAAGCTCCACGCCACGGACGCGGTTGCAGCGTTGTGCGTAGTGGACCACTAGGTGTTAACAATGACTTCTGCAGTCGGTAAGCGGCTGGGTATCCGCCCATCTGTGCTCCTGACCTGCCTCCTGTCGTCCCTTCCTTGGGGCTGCAGGGACGCCGACAGCCTGCAGTACGGGAACATGGCCGCTGTGCCGGCGGAGAACGTGGACAAGATGGTGGCGGAGCTGGTGGACCGGTGAGCTGGGATAGCGGGGAGCAGGGGCAGCAGAGTGAGAGGAGCAGGGCTTTGGGGCCATGTCCATGTCATGGGCAAGGAGTTGCTTGGTGGCCCTATGTCGACGTGTCGAGCGACGACTAGCTCCCCAAACTCGGAGCTCTCCGTCCTTTCCCAGCTCCTGTTGCAACCCAGACCGCAAGCGTTCAACCAACTAGCTCCGTGCCTCCTAGTACGCCCCATGTCCTTGACTCCTCTTCCTCGGCCTGGCTCGGTTCCTGCCCCTGCTGCCGCACAGCGACCGCAAGCGCGAGGAGTTCAGCCGGCGCCGTGCGCAGCGCGAAGGGGCCGACGTGGACTTCATCAACGACCGCAACGCGCACTTCAACAAGAAGATACAGCGCGCATTTGGCAAATACACTGGCGAGATCAAGGCCAACCTGGAGCGCGGCACGGCGCTGCCGGACCGGTGATACGATGGGCTTACGGCGCAGCATCCTGTGCATGGTAGGTCGGTGAGCCCACGGGATTGGCGGTGGGGTGCCGAGTGGGTTTGCGCATGGAAGGTCTGAGAGTATTATTACAGCTGGCTCGGGGCATGTGGGTCAGAGCAGCATGCAGGAGAGGCTTGGGGAGTGGGGGTCCACGACACTCCCTTGCCAGCATTGGCATGTCGTCAGCGCAGGGCAGGTTCAGATTCGTAGCAAAGCAGCAGCACCACGCGCCTGCACACGAGCAATTGAATGGTGCTGCTCGCACCCCGCCAGTGGCCGAGCCCCTACGCCGGAAATACAGGCAAGGGGTGGTATACGGAGATAGGTATCACCCGGCGCATTACAAGCGCCTGGCGGACACGGACGGGCGCGCCCGCCGTGCTGCGTGCCGCTGATCCAGTCGGCACCGTGGCCCGGGCACCGCCCCACACTGCATGCACCATGGCGCACCACTACAGTCCATACAGCACCTGCAAGTGCAAGCGACCTGCCATGCACGGCCCACGACGCCCACAACGCCGCATATCTGAATGCATTGGCGTGGATGTTATGACACCAGCGTCAAGTACCGTTGTGTGCTGGTCAAGGGGCGGGCTCTTATTGCGAAGGGGTGTCGACTGGGCCCGAGCGGACGCTAATGAGGGCTGTTCGTCACAGCTCTGTACTCCTGCAGTGCCTTCCTAACCGCCCCTCTTTTCGCACATCCTGCCGGCCTTGCGCCCTGTCCGCGATATGCAGGGTGGGTTGCGGGCTTTGGGCTCTGGAGCCTGCGGCGGGCCGGCGATGTGCGCTTGCGTGTTCCTTGTTATGCGGTTGGCAGGCAAACGATGTTGGGTGAGCGGCCGAGAAATGTGCTGGTTACGCAGAGGGGCCATTGCAGGTTGGCACACATCTGTGGGCGTGGCCACCGTGTGGGTTTGCTTGGCTCTTGGTGACCACAGGGGGCCCTGGTCGCCATATCTATGGCTGGGCAGACCAGATGGTTAGGTTGTCGGATGTTGATGAGGGATCAGGCCATTGTACCATAGTGGACACATGAGGCACACATTGCAACGTGTTGATGTCGCTACGATCTGGCTGGGGGTTCCTTACCTGCCTGTACAGCCCGCCAGAACTTTCACTGCTTTCCTCTGCTCGCCTGGGCCGCCTGGCTAGTTGTGCACCGCGTTATAGGGCCCGGACAGGGCCGAACCTTGCTCAAGTTTTGTGTGGGCCGTAGGTGCGTGGGCACATGGGCAGTTGACTTGCAATGCAGTTTGAGGTGGTACGTACACTGCGCAAGGGCGTAGACAGCTGGAGTGAAGCATGCACGCGCGCCAGCAGTTTTACGCATGGGCAGACGTACATGGGCAGGCAACGGACAACGCGACGTCCTGCTCTCGTGGCTGGTGCGTCGGCTAGGGCTTAGCGCCACCAGTGAAACCGTGAAACCCATGGTGCGAGGTCAATCTGGTGCCAGTACAACGGAAGCAAGCACGCATGCGCGCAAGCTTTACTTAGAGCTATCCTGACCCTTGGCAGCTGGCTGGAAACCCCTCAGGCGCCGGGAGACGGGGCGCCGGGCACCCTCACAGCCTGAGCTGGTTGTGCCAGGATGTGCCCAGACCGAGATGTTTCTCCCAACCGGATGAGTTTATCCTGCTGCGCTTTTTGGAAAGTCCATCAGCGTGCCAGCAGCCCAGCCGAAACACATGCTAGCAGCAGCAAGGGCAGGCCGTACGAGAACGGCACTCAGTCCAGCGAATCAACGCTTTTTAGCGTATCATCTGTTGCCCGTGCACGAAAGTAGTAGAGCAGTATGGCTTGCTTTTGTTGCGATGCTAAGGAGAGGTGAAAGAACCAGAAATGTGTCCACCATAACTGCGACTCCGGAGGCTCCTCCCAAACTTTGAGTGGCGCTGAGGAAAATGTCTGCATTCCTCAACCTAGCGGCAGCCTCGCTTGGCAGGGCTTTGCTCTCCGGCGGGGAAGCCATGACTGACAACTGCTCGGATAAGCACGTCTCATACCAGCACCGCGTGGACGACCCGGAGAACTGGTATGCATCTTGGTCTTGTTTCAAGAGGTATAGGGCTCGCCGGTCTGGAGGGGCTGCCTCCTGCTTTTCCTAGGGTGGCACCTGTGAGACAGCGCTGCTGGACTGTCTGCCCCGTTCGTATGTGCATAAGCAGTCCGCATGCCCGCGGTGCCATCTATAGTAGTGCATCCAAGAAAAAAGGGCTTTTCGGTACCTCGTGCGTGCCATGCGCGTTCACCTAGCTTCAACGGAAAGCAGGCGCTGCGGCAGCGCGTAACTCTCTATCAAAACGTTCCACTGTTACCGCGCAACTGTTGGTGGTGGCGAGGGTTCAAGGGTTGTGTTGTAAACAGCAACAACCTTCCCTGACACAGACTGCCTGGCCGCCTTTCTTTGCTGAGGGAGCCAAACTGGCACGGCTGTGCCGTTCTTGTGTTTTCGTATCGTTTCGGGCTGAACGCTCTCAGCCGATGCCCTGCTGCAGTCTGCACACCGTGGATGGGGGGCGCCTGACGCCCGGTCTGTCACGGCCCCAACATCGCACTCCCTGCTTGTGTTGTACCGGTTGTTCCACTGGGCCCACCATGAACACACCACTACTTCCCCTGTGAACATGTCGCGACCCCCACTGCCGCAGCCACACCCGCACGCCCCCCCTGTTGCGTACCCTCCCTCCTTGTCCGGTTCTGCTGAGCGCCCACTGCCCACACCAAATCACACCTTCACCCCTCCTCCTACTCCTTTGCTTGCTACGTTACCTCAGGAACTGGTGCCTGGTCCCCAATGGCGGCATCGACGCGGTCTTCTTCGCCGGCCTGGCAGTGGCGGTCATGTGCCTGGCGTCCCCCCGTTGGGATGCACTCATCGTGCTGTTCTTTGGTAAGCCCATCTGCTGTTTTCATCCCCAACGCGCTTGCACGTTGCCAGAGTGCCATACACGCACCGGTCCGCCATATGCCTGTGCGCCTTACAGCGCCGCGCCACGCCGCCATCGCCCCGGCATCATCCCAAGGATCGCTTTGCTGCGAGCCTCTCGCGGTCCTCGCCTACCGCCCCACCTTTCCTACCCCAGGCGGCATCTATGAGTTCTTTGCGTATTACTACAACCTGGAGCACGTGTCCAACGCTGTGGCGCTGTGGCTGGGCATGCGCCCCGCGGACATCTTCGTGTATGTCTTCCTGCCGCCCTTCCTGCTGGATCTCAGCGTGCGGATAGACTTCTTCATGCTCAAAAAGGCACGGCCAGGGGGCGAGGGCGCAACATAGGGGTGCGGACTCGTGTCCTGGCAGTGGCTACTGCATTGCCGGGCTGCACGCAGCCACTGCGCCGGTAGCTGGCGGCACGGCCGAGGGCAGTGGGGTACGGGCATATCGCACATGGGGCATGGGCAAGGCCCAGGGTGCTTGAACAAGCATGAGCACCGAGCGCGGTAGCTGCCCACAACGTGTCGTACAGCATGGGTCCTTTACGTGGTGCTGCCTCAGCCCCATGCGCAGCGCGGGCGTGCCCTGTCGTACACTACCCAACCTGACCAGCCCTACGCACGCAGCGTAAATCGTCGTTCGCTCCACCTCCGCCTGGCCCCGCCTTGTTCATACCCCGTCTACAGGTCGCCTTCAACATCGGGTTCATGGCGTTCATCATGGTGATCGCCTCCGCGCTGCTGCTCATCCCCTTCATGCTGTACGCGCTGGACCTGAAGTCTCACGGCTGGACGGCCGGCTATGTGGCACTATTCGGTGCCATGATTGCGTCCACGGACGCAGCCTCCGTGTCCGCCGTGCTGCGGTCGGGTGGGTGGTGTCGCGGTGTGGGGTGGGGGCACGGAGCCGAGGTACAGGGCTGCTCGACTGGGTGGTGCACGGGTGTATCTGGATGGGCATACGTGCATCGGTGCGCGTGAAGCGCGAGGAAGCAGTGTAAGGCGTCAGGGAGTCCTAGCTGGTACACTGTGGGGGCATGGGCTGGAGCTGTTGGGCTGCACAGGTAGCTGCGCGGCTGCTGCGGAAGGTCGCAGGTACAGGGGCATTGATGTTTTGTCCGCTGCCATCAGGCAGTCCTCTTGTTACGGGGTGCGACGCCTCGGTGCGTGGGCTTGAGGGTAGCTAGTGTGGCCCACAGGGCTGGGCTGGTAGCAAGTAGGACTCAGGACCTACGGGCATGCGTCATGCTCTGGAGAGTCTCAACAAAAGTTAGGCCATGTTTGGGCTGAACCTTTGTTTTACGCGGCGTGGCGCTGAGTGCTGTGTTGCGCGGCCCTCAGGCGGCGGCCCCGAGATTCTGAGCGTGCTGCTGGAGGGCGAGTCGCTGTTCAACGACGCCTCCTCTCTGACGCTGTACGAGATCTTCCACGAGGTGGTCACCAGCACGGAGAAAACCACGCTGGCGCACGACCTGCAGAAGATTGTGCGCATGACCGTGTGGTCGGCCTTCACAGGCGTGTGCATTGGCGTGGCTTTCGGCATCATCACAAGGTGGGCACGCTCTCTTGGCTAATGGGGCGCACAGAAGCTGACGGGAAGGACTTGCACCAGGAAGCACAGCAGAGAAGCCGGCGGGCCTCCTAGGTTGGCGCCTTCAGCCGTGCACTTCAACGTTGGCAACTCTTGCCGTCATTGCTTCATCTTCTACCACTAGTGCTATGCCCCACGTCTGACCGTCGTTGGGGCGGTAACGGCACGCTGAAGGCCCGTGCGCCCCTTCGTGCCCCGCAGGTGGATCTACGCGTGGCTGCAGCACCGCAACATGGAGTCCCAGGCGGAGGTGGCCTGGTCCATCGCCGGCTGCTACCTGTCCTTCTACATCACGCAGGTTGGGCCTGCGTGCGGTACATGACATCGCACGTGGCGCAGCCTTACCAAGGGCCGGCCACAACGGCATTCCAGCACCGTGCCCACGTCATCATTCACATTCGCACTCAAGCTGCTGACAGGGGCCCGATGCCGTGTTGCTGAGATCTGGTAAATCACGCTTCCTGCGCGCGCGCAGGTGTGGTGCAAGGGCTCCGGCTGCATCGGCGCCGTGGCGTTCGGGCTGTACGGCAGCGCAACGCTACTGTGGGGCATGAGCACCAAGGCCCGACTGACGGGCATCTTCATGCAGTTCTGGCAGGTATACACGTCTTGGTGCTTCACGAGACGTCATGATGAACCGCTTGCATGGACTCGGGCTAACGCGTACCTGCCAAGGCAACAGGCCTTCACATTATGGACATTCACAGCTTCACACTTCCCAACTTCAGGTCATCACGTTCATCATCAACGGCCTTATCTTCTTCTACGTGGGCGCCAGCGCCGTCAACTTCACCATTAGGTGGGCGGGGGAAGCCGGCTGCTAAGCTAAGTGGCCGACGGGCAAGTGGCGTGCGTGCGACATCGGTCAGTGCAGTGGACCCATATTGCAGCGAGCGCCTGCCCTGGCACCTTCCCCGGATCACAGGTCGTCCGACTACATCTACTCCGCCAGCGGTGGTGTGGACCTGGTCAAGATGCTGCTGTACAAGCTGCCGCTCATATACCTGGCGTCCTTCTCCTTGCGGTTCATCCTCACCTTTCTAAGGTGGGACAGCTGAAACCACCCCGAGGGGTTTACGGTGACGACCAAGCCGTGAGCCCCCTGTGTGCCCCGGGCTCCGCGCCCGCGCCCGCGCCCATACCAGCTGCCTCCACACGGTTGCACTGGTGCCCTCTTTACTTGTCAACACAAGGAGCAAGGCAGTGGCACAGCGTTTAGACATGTGCAGTCCGTGCGCCGCTCCACGACCTTTTCCGGCCGACAACCATTACTGCCATGCATATACTAACCCCCGGCGCGCTTCTGACGACTACACTGCCTTCCGCGTTCCACACAATGTTGCACCCTGCAGCTTCAAGTTCCTGCAGTTCGCGCGGCTGAGCGAGGGCATGAGTATCCAGGAGGTGGTGTTCGTGACGGTGGGCGGCCTTCGCGGCAGCCTGTCGCTGGTGCTGGCGCAGAGCGCGGCCACCATGGCCTCCAGCAACACCACCGAGGTCAACGTCAAGGCAGAGATTGCCATCTACACCGCGGGATACGGTGCGCGCTGGGCCGGCTTAGGCTTGAGTACACACACACGCATGGACGAGTCCGCAACCATGGTATGGGTCCGTGTTGTTGCCGTAAGTGAGGTAGCACTGGGGTGTGGTTAGGGAGGCCTCGTTGGTGCTGTAGGGCCACGCGGTTTGTTACCTATCCACCCCGCCCTGCCCCTGGGCTCCCCTGCAGTGCTGATGACGCTGCTGATCAACGCACCGCTGTGCGGGCTGCTGCTGACGCTGCTGGGGCTGGACAAGGTTCGGCAGGAGCAGTTGCGACTGCGCGGCGAGGTGCGAGTAACCGAGGAACGTCCCGTCTGCTAACCCACGCGTCGAGCGCCGCCTCCCCTTTCTTGCTGTCTATCCGTGCCGGGGTCATAGCACGACATGTATGTGTGGACATAAAACGACATGCACGACTTCAATGAATGTGTCTTCACCAGCGCTCCGCCCACCTTGCTGCTGCTGCTGGTTCTGGTTGGTCTATTCTGCAGGTCAAGAGCAACTTCCGCAAGTTCACGGAGAACCTGATCGGCGATCTGGTGGCGGCGCAGGACGACGACGAGCTGCTGCAGGGCATCGACTGGCGGGCTCTCAGCGAGCAGACCAACTTCGACAAGCACCTGGACAAGGAGTTGCCGGGTGCGTCGGGGGACGTGTCTACACCGATGCGTTTTAGTTGGACAATCGTGCGAGGTTGGCTTGTGCCCTGCTATGCTTGCTCCCAGGCAAGTGCAGCTTGTAGACGTTATGCTGATGAAATTCGTGTATCAATCGCACACGCCGTGGACCGTTGCCTTGTGTTGCTTCCTGTGCACGCCTGCAGAGGTGCAGCCGAGCGTTCGCTGGTGCGCGTGCTTCTCCACGTGCATCACGGGCCCCATTCGGCTGGCGCGGTACGTGTGGGGCACCACAATGAGCAGCAGCCACATCAGCGAGGCCAGCAGCCTGGACCGAGACACCGCCAGCCAGAAGAAGGAGGAGTCGGACCTCAAGCGCACCACGCAGGTAATCCCTCGCGCTCAACACAAAGCAAGAAGTGGGCTATACTTCCATTTTACTGCTGATGATAGCACTTGCCGTCCTTTCGAGGGGCCCAACATGCTTCGTTACGTCGTGCCGTGCGGGTGTTACCAGCATGGCGCAGGTTGCTGGGTGCACAGGCTCTTTTCAGGGGGACTGCAGAGCTGGCAAGGGCTCAGCTGCCTGGAGTCTCCCAAGGCTTCATGCTGCCTTACCTGAAGCCATTGCGCATGTGCAGAAGTACAGCACGCCGCACGCACCGCTTCCAGTGGGCACGCCCTTGCTTGCGTCGTTTGATACAGATTACTGACTCGCAGCTTATGCTGACATCTGGGCATACCTGTTCACCTGCACCTACAGTTCAACATGCGGGAGCTCACACGGAATGAGTCACGCGCCGTGCCCTCCACGGGCATCGGCGGCCGGGCGCAGACCCACGGTTCGTTAGGGCCCCCGTCCACTGGCTCCGGAGCCAACCCCGTCATCATCCGCGACAAGGCCGCCGCCGCCGCCTTCGGTAGCGCCGGCTCCCTGACACGCGCCCGCGCCTCCGCAAGCGGCGGCAAGCCCGCTCCTCTCCTACGCAGCAACTCCCGGCGCAAGTCTGCTGTAGCACCTGCAAATGGGGACCTGGGTCTCAGCCCCAAAGCCAGCGCCGGCATCGCCGATGGTGCCCCAGGGGTGCCGGCTGCGGTGATCAAGAAGCTGGAGGCCGCAGGGTCGCTGCCTGTGGGACTGCCCATGCCACCGCCCGCCGCCACCGCGCCCTCCGGCCCGGCCGCAGCCCCTGAACCCTCGCTGCAGGAGGAGGACAGCTTACTGCATCCTGCTATGGTACAGCTGTCAGCATCCTTCCGCAACGGTACCGCGGGAACTGCCCCCGACGGCCCAGCGGCACCCGCCGCGGCCGCACTGGCACCCTCTCACCACGACAACGGTGACCCCTCGGCCCCAGCCCGGCCCCGACCTGTTATCACCGTCCCCACCGAGCCCTCTCAGGGTCCAGGCAGCCCGCGCGGCCGCTCCACGTCCGTCTCCCGCTTCAGCCCACTCTCCCGCGGCCACCTGTCACCGCAGGTGTTCGAGGCTTCCGGCAATGGCAGCCCCAAGACGCGCATGGTGCACTCGGTATCCGCGGGAACCCTCCTGAACGGGAGTGCGGGCGCGGTGGTGACCTCAGCAGAGCAGGAACCGCAGCAGCAGCAACCGCAGCTGCAGGAGGAGGGCGAGCAGCTGCCCTCCGTGTTCGAGGATGCCTCGGTGCAGTCGCACACCGTTGGAAGCAGTGCTCCTGGCAAGCAGACTGGGGCCCTCGAGGGCTTCGGTTCGGCCCCTGAAGATCGGCAGCCGCAGCAGCCGCCGGCGATACGGGTGCGCACGGCGCAGAGCGATAAGAATCTGCTGCAGAGCATGCTGGTCATCAGGCCGGGAGGTAAGGCGTCGTACAGCGCGCACCGTTGTACAGTGTACGGTGGTCATCGTACGCATCAACGCTTGTTTGTCCTACGTCACACATGCGTTTAGGCCGATCGCGGCGAAGATCGCGCAGAGAGACGGTTGCTTCTTGCTTGGCTCACTTACTGGTAGCGTCATAATGCGTGGCAGGCAGTGGTACGGTACTAAAGCCAGCGGTTAACTTGCTTGTCGTTGCAGGCGGTGCCGCCACGCGGCATCTTTCAACGCTGAGCACTACCAGCAACGTACGGCTGGTGCAGCGGCTGGGTGACGAGCGGGGTGGCGGGGGCCTGGAGGCGGTGAGGGTGGAGCCCAAGGCGGGGGCGGGGGGACCGGGGGGCGCCCGGCCGCTGGGGCGAGGCTCCGTTCGCGCAGGGCCGCTGGCCGTGGAGTCCAGTCCCGCAGGAGGTGGGCGGCAGGCAGTGCCGGGGGCCGGGGCAGGGGTGGGCAGCACACAGGCAGAGGGTGGCAGCATGGCCTGCAGAAATTGTATATCAGGGGTACGGGTAGTCATGCACTGTCGCGGCACTTGCATAAAGAGTGGCGTACTTGCAGACATGGCAACCGTACAGTGCCCGACACCTGTGTCTGCATGATGCGGCTTCCCGCCTTGCTCACGTATTGCCGTTGCGCCAACGCAGGCCGCTTCCAAGACCCAGGCCTGACCAGCCCGCAGGGTGACAGGCACCTGGGGCACATGTCAGCATCCGTGGGACACGGCGGCTCCGGCCAGCGAGGGCAGGTGAGCGGCTGATGCACTCTGGTCTGGCTCGTGCCCGTGCTGGACGGGTCCTCCTGCAAGATTGGCCACTGTATCTACTCCTGTTCAACGCTGGCTTGCCCATTTCGCCATTTGTGTTCACACTGGCCACCACAACACATTCCAGCGTATTATACCAGTGCCTTAGGTTCAGCGCTTGCCCCATTTCGTCGCCTTTCCGCATCCCCGCCAGACGTTTGAGCCGCCCTCTCTCAGCCCTACGGAGTTCGCCCTGCCGGAGGAGGACGACGGCGCGAGCACCATCGCCTCGCCCCTGGCGCCCATCCAGCAGCGCCTGAGGGACATGGACGCAGACGGGGGCGGCGGCCTGGGCCGGCCCTCCGTGCGGCAAGCGGGCGGCCTGACCCGCTCGTCCGTCAAGCACGGGGCGCGAGGTGAGGCCGACGGCTGGCACATACACTCTACTACGGTGCTTACGGCTTTTTTTGCCTACTCCCGCACGGCATCCACAATACACTCTACTACGATGCTTACACATTGTGTATGTGCTTGCGCCCACACAAGGGCACCGCATACTTGTTAGGGCACCGACAGGTAAGTATGCCACCAAAGGACTTTTCCAACAGTGGTCAACAGCCAGACGTGACCAGTAAACCAGCACAGCTTACTGTATGGAGTTCGCGGAAAGGGCGACCTGGCCGTAA
>QAXN01002082.1:2297-13516 GCA_004335795.1 Chlamydomonas sp. 3222 | reverse complement strand
TGGTACAAAGTGCCAACGACTCGTCTTGGCTCTTGCGTCTTGGGCTACCCCTACTGCACGCTTCCCCGCCCTACGGCTTCTAGCTTTTGCAACCTAGGTACCAACACATCTTATGCCCCGAATCGCAGGACGCGCCACACACTACGGCCTTGTTCCCAAATCGCAGGAAGTCAAGCACCCGTACAACACCCTATGGCCGTTCCCAGAACAGCCAGAATCACCGCCTCACAACAAACGGCTTGAGCTGTGGCATCACAGCTCCGCACGCTAAATCTAATGACAGTGTGTCATTGTGCTGAAGGAAGATCATGTTGCCTAGACATATTGAAAAAGTAAGAAGGAGGAGCGCGCACGTCATGCGTCGACCCGGGGCAGTGCTACGCACACCTGTAAGCTGCAAGCTGCACACAACAACCCCGAGGCCTCGCAGAGAAGCTCTCAAAGAACGCCGAGGAAGAGAGAGTGTAGGTAACGGAGAGAGACGGAGTCCTCGGCTCTCGCTTTGTGTTGCGTGTTCTCGACGCTGGATGCGCTGCTGCTCCTGCTGCTGGCGGCCAGAGCCTCCACGCGCGCTTCTTCGTCATCAAGCACCTGCCGGGCGCATAGGTATTGTGACGCATTGTTAGGAGCACGCGAGAGCTTGAGGGCGAAGGTTCAGCGTGCACCACAGCGTCGCTACCGGCATGGCGAACGCTACGGCCACATTCCATCGAATGGGCCGAACCCGGCTGTAACCCTTTCGGCTTACCGGTCGATGTGAAGACGTGGGCAATTCGCGCTGAGGTTCCTGCTGGCGCCTCCTCAGCGTTGACGCACGGCTGGCCATTTCAGCGCGAGGCTACAGGATAATGTTTGAGCCGGGAAAAGAATGAATACCCCTGTCACCTACACAAGACAGGGGGAGCGCGCAGGCAGGAGGAACCGCGCAACTGGCTTTCCGAGTCGCCGTTCCCCCTTAATAACAGCTCGCCGTACTATTGTCAGAATTTGTAGCAAGGTGTGTACTGACCTGTGGGCGATAACTTGGGCATATGCAATATTGAAACTACATCAATGTGCTTTGCCGTTTGCGAGAAGTCTCAGAACTGCCGCGCGGCCCTTAAACTTCCAGGTGCACGTGTTTCTCCCAGGAGCCCCGGTGCGGCCAAGTCAGCCGCCGTAGCCAGCGGGCGTGCGGGCCAAGCCGTTTAACGCATACATTAGCCGGGCCAAGGAGGGCATGCACAGATTTTTTAAGGCTACCGTAACGCAGCGCAGTCCCTGGCAAAGCTCAGGCTAATCCGTTGGTCAGTGAAAAGCAGCCAGGCTGGCGCAACACAGTCATTCAGGGCCCCTCAATCACATACTCTGCATGTACATGGTGCAATCCTGCATCTGACACCATGATCACGAGCCACAAGACCTGCAGTGCCACAGGCGTACGTGCGTAGGTGCACATGTGCTAC
Source organism: Chlamydomonas sp. 3222 (assembly GCA_004335795.1). NCBI lineage: Eukaryota > Viridiplantae > Chlorophyta > Chlorophyceae > Chlamydomonadales > Chlamydomonadaceae > Chlamydomonas > Chlamydomonas sp. 3222. The sequence goes on along the minus strand of QAXN01002082.1, from coordinate 12,071 downwards.
GCACGTCACCGCATCCGGACTGTGCGTTTGCGTGTGCTTGCACGCCATGCCTCACGTGCAGCCACACTCACACAAGGCGGCGGCCTTCCATTAGCGTTAAAAGTCCACGAGCATGACATTCAGTGGTCATATGGTATACGGCATACGGCTGGCACCGCCACCCAAGCACGCAGCCGGGGCAGGCCCAGACCAGAAGTGGCTCGCACAAGGAATGAGTCGAACCACTGACTCTCGTCAACTCCATCAGGTAGTGTCTTGCGTGTCGTGTACGCGTGCTATGTCCCCGCTGCCACCTGAATGTGCACGTGCTGACAATGCAAAATCTTGCGAATGTATCCTTCAGCCATCTGCCGCTGCATCAACAGCGAAACACAAGAACAACAATGCCCAGGCCCTGCGAACACCCACCAGAACCTACTTGGTCGTGTACACGGCGACGTAGATAGTAAATCAGGAACACCAGCCACACCATCGACACCCATACCCACTACCCTGCACATAAACTTCTCACCACAGCCCCGCGCCGCTGTCTGCCTACCTCTCCGCTCACGCCCAAAATTTGCCCTTCCACAGCACAGGACCCTCCGCTTTGCACCTTCATGCAGCTCCCACAGGCGGCGCGCATGCAGCGGGCGGGACCACCACCGGCCCCGCATCCGCCACCGCACTGGTCCCCGAGGCGGGCGGCAACTGGTGGGTGTCGGCTGCCGCGGCCTTGGCCCCCGGGCTGGCCGAGGCCGGCGCCTTGGGGGGCGGGGGCAGTGGCAGGGGCGTGCCGGAGTCCGCGGTGGGCAGGCGCTCCATGTGTGCGATGGTGGCCAGCCTGTCGCCGTGCTGGGCCAGGTCCACCTCGGTCCAGGGCCCAATGTTGGTCTTGAAGTCCTGGTGAGAGGCAAGCGGGCACGCGTGGTGTGTGCGGACGGCGGTGCGTCACAGGGGCTGGAAGCTGTGGGGGCACGGTGCGCGCCGCTAGTTGCTCTCAACTAGTACGGAAACGTGTCGGTTTCCTTTGCTGCACGCAACCCAAGGCGCCCACCCTGGCCGCTGCCCGCCTCCCAAGGACCGTGCCGCGTTCCCGGGGTCAACTCGCTTGTGCCATACTGTGAAAAGACTGGAGACCCGTATGCTCGTCTCCAGCATGCTCCCCCGCTTACCGGCACCAGCATGGATTTCCGTACACCCGTTCCCAACAGACTACCCCACTCACCGGCGCCTTGCTGGTGCCGCCCAGGCACTCTGGCAGGTTCTCCAGCGGTATAAGCTGCGTGATGGTGGGCAGGTAGTCGGAGCCCAGGATGACGATCTTGCGCCTCGTGCGCTCCTCCAGCAGCGGGTTCACCACCGCCCACACCAGCCGGAAGATGGTGGGCGTGTTGATGATGAACATCTGGCCCAGGGACTCGCAGTAGTAGTCCTGCGAGGTGGCGTTTAAGAAGGGGGCGTTTGGGAAGGCCATAAGCCTGCGCGTGCTTCTGGTTGCGACGCAGGGCGTTGACACAGCAGGCACTTCGTTGCAGCGCGATCGTTGGCTCGCTGCGCTGGCCACGTATCAAGGTGCATTCTGGCTACCTATACATGGAAAAGCTTTTTTTACTTGTCCTTGCGAGTGCTGTGGACCGGCGGCCCGGACGCTTGGGAAGTGGTGTGCCGCAACCTCGGTGCGGAGTCGCACCTGGTCGATAACGGACACCGCGTGCAGGATCTTCTGCGCCGCCGTGCCGAACGTTTTCATGCCCAGGCCCTTCATGTCCAGGATGACGTCCTTGGTGATGATGGGCCGGCCTGGGGCAGTCGCGGCAAGATCACTTCCGTAACGTGTTAAACCCAATAGCCCGAACGAGGAGCCAAAGACGTCGTAAACTGGGTAGCGTTGGGCATGGGCCAGACGTGCAGGAGCGGATGGCAGGGGGTGTGGCGTACACTGGGTGCATGATGCAAGCGGCGCAATATGGGCAGCAGCACGGGCAGCGACACCGTGAGCACCATGGCTCAACACTCCGCCTGCACCCCGTCATAAACAACAGCAGCGTGCACCGTGCTGAGGTCACTGCTGGAGTGGATCAGTGCAGGGCTCGGCAGCGCACACAACTGCAGCTGGCGTGTCCAGCAGCTGCCTGGTACAACCAACGGATCGGTCGACCACCTGGCACGCTGCAGTGTCCGAGACGTGGCATATTGTTGTAAATCATGGCCGGCCAAAATGTCACAGGACTGCGACCGCGCTAGGCACGCGGTCGCTTGGCGTGCCACGTCTTGCCGTTCGCTACTCGGCCTGCCAGCTTTGCGCGCAGTCCTCACCGGCCAGCACGCTGCACGCGGGCAGGATCTGCTTCTTCAGCATCTCCCACTCGCACACGTGGTAGTCCATCAGCCGATCCAGGGTGGTGTTCTCCAGGATTTTCGCTGGGGCGGGGCATCACATGGCAGGGTTGCAGGCATTAACACAAGACCTTGAAGTGATGTCGCGAGCGTGAAAGATGAGAGTGCATCGCACGAACGCACATGCGATGCCTCAGCATGCATTGAAAGCAGCTGTTGCAACGGCAGTGTCCTCGCGCAATGCGTGTCCCCCATCAACGAACGCTCAAACCGTGGCGGTGTTTTTGGGCCGTGCGGCGCGCCCCTCACCGACTTCACGCGCCTCGCGCAGCCCTACCTGGATCAGAGCGCCCCAGCAGCTCGATGTACACAGGCCTGCCGTACTTGTCCACCTTGTGGAAGAAGTGGGGGTAGTGCTGCGGGCAGGTCGGGGGTAACCGAGAAGCGGCAAAGGGCATGTGGGGAGGTGGGGTTAGGCGGTAGGACGCCAGACGAAGTTCTCTTCTCCAATCGACATGGTCGGGATGACGCGTCAAAGTGATATGCCCAGCCCATCCCGTTACCCGCCACGGAAGAGGTGGGGTACATGTTGTGGGCGGACTGCCCAGCAAAGTGATCTACCGTATCCCCATGCTAACTTTGGCCCAACGAATTACATAGGTGGGCAACATGAGTCTCTGGAGGAGGAGGAGGACTGGAGGAGGTTCCCGGCCCTGTGACTTGCGCCCGAGCGAAACAGGGACGCAGTCACAAATGGGTGGGACACATGACGCCCCGCAAGTGCTGTAGAGAACTGATAGCAATCCATAAGGCTCATATAGGCTGCATGGGGCGCGTGGGCCGGACGGGAGTGCCGGGCGCTGCACTGAAGAGCAAGGCGTGCACGTGTGCCCCGCTAACCACCTCTGTCAGCGCGGGGCAGCCGAGCAAACTGCCACACAAGCGAAGACGCCCCCCCTCAGAGCTGCTCCTGAAGGGTCTTCAGCCCGTGCCACGTGGGGCAGGCCTATGCTTTGAGCGCCTCGGACAGTGTGCAAACTCACTGCGACGACAGCATCCTCCTCCTGGAAGTGGAACGAGGCGGGGAGTTGGTCCGTCCCGTGCTCCCGCCTCCACTTGGTCATGGTGTTGTACATGACGGCTGCGCGCTGAATGTCCCATTGTCGTGCCTTCAGGAAACGCAAGAGTGTCCAGCGGTCGTCCTGCCCCGCGTACAGCGCGTTTGTCTCCTTGAGGTGCTGCAGGAACTTATCGTGTGTGCGCTCCTGCTCTGGCGTTAAATTCATGTACCAAAAGGCATCGGCCTCAGTTTGTGTTGGGGTGGGAGACATGGTGTGCTACTGAAAATGCAGAGGGCACCTCACGATCGCGGCGGCTACTCCTGATGGAACTACATACACGTATTCAAGTTACAATAATAACAGCTAAGGCATGCAGGCCCAGGGCGCAACGTGTTCCACTCCTTCGCGGGCGAAATTTTTCCTCCAAGTTTGAGCTTGCACTGTAACATATATGGTGGCCTTGCTTGTGCTTACATTTGTTGTCGGGACTTAAGTCGGGAACGAGTTCAACGGCAAAGCATCAAGAACAGAGCGGGATCCTGAGTAAAGCTGGTTCTCCGTCGCTCGTCCACTGGAGCAAGGCATCAACTTAGGCACCAATAACAAGAACGCATATAAAATATCTGCCATCTCGACACCTTGCACAGCAGCTCGGACCCATGGGCCCAAACTGGATAGGTTGCCCGACCACTGGGCGCACCCAAAGCGCCTTGGCCACGCATGCGCTGCGTCCCCCAAACCCGGCCGAAAAAGGCATTTGCCACGTAGTCGCAGCAGTGCATGCAACTCTCCCATCCGCCCTTGCGTCAGGCATTTGCCACGAGCCCCTGAACCGTTGCACCTGCTTGTCAGCATGCCGCACGGCCACCTGCACTGCGCCGCGCATGTAAAGCAGCATGAGGCAGCTCAGTCGTCGTCGTCGTCGAGGATCTCCACCACCATGTCCCCGTCCTCGCCGCCCTCCCCGCTGCCGCCGACAGGAGCACCTGCATTAGGGCAGCACCACAAACCATCAGGCTTTGGGGGCCACATGGGTACGGTACGGTAGGTCACAGTAGGCGGAATGTACTTTAACTGCAAGCGGCGCTGTGCGCTGCCAACACCTGCGGCTACTGCGGGGCGTGTAACGCGGTGCAGCGTACCTGGTAGGCCCTCGTTGAACGGACGCTTCCGCCCCCTTCGCGCCCTCCTGTCCAGCCACCGTCGCTTGTACACCGGCAGCTCCAACTCGGTGCGTCGCAGCATGCTTGTGACCTGCCGGAGTAGGGATCGTGACGCCGGCCGGATGCGTCAATCAGTTTAAGTTTGTGTAAATTGGCAGTATGGAAAGCTCAAGGTACGTGTCGGCTAGGGTGCCTGTGTGCTGACTGATCGTCGGTTCGTCCAAACGGAGCCTGGGGACATGCATAGAAACCTCGTGGCGCCCTGTGTGCACGCGCAACGGCTTTGATGCTTGCCGGTGATTCAAGCAATAGAAGGTAGTCCTGAGCAGCGGCTTGCTTACACTGTGCTTCTCGCCCTGCTGGTAGGCAACATGGCTAGCCTGTGTCAGTTGGATACAGGGTCGGCGCGCCCCGAAGCCGCCCCACCCTGAGCGCCAGTGCACCCGCACGTTTCAAGCCCCCACTTACGTCATCCCGGAACTGCTTGAGTATCCGTTTGTCCTTCTGGGCTTCGTGGTTCCACAACACTTTGTTCTGGTCGTTTTTGGCCATCAGGAACCTGCGGCACACGAAGCCGGGCAGCAGCCCGCCGCTCGCCGCGCCATCACCTGCGCCCCCGAGCGACACGGGGCGGAGGTCCTCGCCGGGCAGGGTCCACACCTGTGAGCCGCAAGCAGACACCCCGTGTGTTGAGTGCAGCTGGACACCAAGGCTTTGCACATTAGCTGCTGATTGGCTTAGCACATGCGGGCAGCCTTTCACAGGGTCTGTAGCGAGCACGGCATGCGAAGTGTGCCCTGGTGTCGCACCTTTAGGTGCTGTACCCTGGACCACGAGATGCGTTGGGCCGGCGGAATCTAAATGATATAGCCGTGCTGCAGCCCGGGTTACCGGCACGTGCGTGTGCTGATTCCGACATAAAACGCATACCTTGATCTCGTGCACGAACGTCACGGCCTCGGTGATGTCCTCGTGATTGGACATGAGCAGCTGTGAGGGGTTCCAGGAAAGGGGTTTGTCCAGTATTGTGTTACGATGCGGAGCAGGGGTATGCAACGCATACTGGTTTAGCACCAGCGGTTACTGCTGAGGTTAGAGACTGAGCTGGGTTGTGTACAAGCTGGGTTATGTGTGTGCAATTCGGCCCATGCCGTTGCACAGGGCGAAGGTGCACGAGCTCTGTTAGCCATGTTTGCTGGAGTCGAAGACGGACATGTCAACAACTCCATGCCCCAGTCCTGCCCAACAGGGCACGGCTTCCCGTAAAACTGCACCCATGTACATTGCAGCCATGGCGCCGGGCAAACCAAGATGCCAGTTGCCTGTCAAGATTCAGGATTTGCGTATCAGCTGGTGGCGCACGCCCCGTTCACGTGGCCGTTTCCCTATTTACGGAAACGAACAAGGACCGCCGTGTGACCGCACCCCCGGCTCCTTCTCTGCCCGCCGCCCCAGCATGGCACGGCCTGTCCCGGCGGCTGTGCCAGCCAAACGCACCCACCTCCTTGAACTTGCCCGTCTCCGACTTGCACCTGGAGAAGGTGGCCCTGCTTGCCACGAAGCCGTCTGTGGGCAGACCCTTATCGGCCAAGTCCGTGCATCGGTAGTACCACACCACCTTGGCCTGGAGATTATCGGGGTCATCCAGTATCAGCTGGAGGGCATTCGGGGACCACAGGGGGGCAAGAAACAGAGTGTTGAGTGGGCATGATGGTAAGGGATTAGTAACAGGTAGCAGCAGGTTGCAACGGCCGTCATCAGATGCCGGAATGCGGCAGGGCGGTGGTGTGGCAGGCGGCGGTGGCAACCATGTTGCGGCCGCCCGGGTACTAAGAGTTTGGGGCACGGGCGGAGGCGACATGACCTGTAGAGTAAGCTGGAGAGGGCAGTGCCCTGGGAAAGCTCGCTGTATTTCCCTTGACGCCACACAAGTACCGGTCCCCAACCCAGTCCACAGCGCCGTTGCCGCAAACAACGTGCTTTTCCCGGCGTGGCTAACCTCTAAACGGGCACGTTGAACTACGAGCACGAACACGTCTAGCTACGAACAGCCGCGAAGCGTAGCCTCATGCCCCGCTGACCTTTGAGACGTACCCCACGTAGTAGGGCATGGGCGGGCTCGCTGGAATGGTCGGGGTTACGTACATGTGGGGCAGACATGAAGGCATGGTATGCATGTCAGAAATGCATGTGTAAGTCGGGCGGTGGACTGACTAGCGGCTACCAACAGCCAACGCCCGGCCTTTCACGACAAGCCTGGGCACATCTAGGCTGCTGTGTGCCTGCACCGCTCCTCAGGTGCCTGACAATCGGCACAACGGCTAAGGGTTGGGTCACGACCGACGCATGCATCCTGCATGCGCGTGTGACGCTGCCATGCTGTTGTGCAAACATGACACTCAAGCGGCATTCGTACACTCAAGCGGCATGCCTTGGCGTGGCAGACCGTGCTCTTCGTACGCATGCGCAACTGTGGCACCCACCCAGGAGTAGGTAGGCTGAGTTCACACGTATGCGACAGTTGCCGGAGTTGGGGACTACAATCACCTGGGGGCACGGGGGTGTATGCCAGGTGACAAGGCGGACACGGGACCCGCAACACCCCTCGTCACCTGGTGACCAAGCGGCGTACAACGCTGCGCGCGTAACACCCCGGCGACAAAAGGCCTGCTATCAGGGGTTGTTGAATGCCTTGCCTTTTGCTTTCGCCCCTTGCCGCAGTCCTCCGTTATCACATACGGCTCCTGGCTTAACTCTTCGGCCCGGCTGTCACCAGCTTCAACGCCGTCCTCCACGTCATATCCCATCATGTATCCGCTATTTATCGCTTCAGCACTGTCGTGTCATGTCAGCTCGCCAAAAAGTCCTCGCCGAAAGCGTGAATTCCAACGCAAGAAACTGCTGTGGCCCACCGCCTTTCCAAGGAGTCGTCAAGCAACAATATCTTCGCAAGAGATCGTCGCGAGGACGAGGAACTGGTGCAGTGACCCAAGGGCCTCGGTCTGATGGAGCACCTGTATTGTGACTTCTCGGTAGGGCTTTTAGCTTGGGCAGACTAGAATGCAACTACAAGTGTTTTGTTACTCAGCCATCCACGTGTGCAGGCCTCAACATGGACGCCGCACAATCAGGCACCTGTGCATGGCAGGGGAGCTGATGCATGGCGCCTGGCAGCATGCTCACTGTCACATCTCCATCGCAATTTCTTTATGCTCGTGGGACCCTCCCAGTTGCCTAATTGCTACTCCATGTCCTGCCCAGCTCTGGGGTCGTGGGTTACCGGCACGGCCTCCTCCTTCACCACCCTGCTCAGCCCTGCTCCACGCCTCCACCATGTTGGAAGGTCTCGGAAAGCCTCCGAGTCGGAATGCTGCCCTCCTGGCTGACGATGTGCATCTGTATGCACACCAGGGCGGGCATTTAGGCTGCTGGAGGACAGTGGACCAGTCGAAAGACGTTTGTTCCCTCGGGAACTCGCCACCCCCACTGATCCTACCAGTAGGATCCTACTGCTTCAAGAGTGGCAGTCAGGCCTCGTTTGTGCTGTAGACATACAAAAGCATCGCATCGTATGTGGTACATGGCTAAGCACCACAGTGAATGTTCCTTCGTCTGCGGGCACGAGCACCAACCACCAAGAAGCAGTATCGATAGTCATTTTTGGTGCTGCCAATACACGCGCATCCCAGCCTAGCTGTCCTGCATCCACATGGTCATCGTCCATCGATGGATGGCTCCCCGCTGATGCCGCTCCGCATAACACAATTATGGCTCCCTAAGCTCTCAACCAGACGCCATGAACCATCACCGACGAGTGACGCCACACACGCCATCCACTACGGTAGTGGATGGCCTCAGCACATTCCAGCCACACGCACAGTTCAAGTGTTCAAATGCCGCCGTGGCAGTTGCGAGTCACGCGCACTGATGCAGCTGCCGTGCGCCAGCACAACACACGGGGTCGTCGGCCCCGCCTGCTGGGAATTTTTCGTCCGCCCAACTCGTGGCGTAGCGGGGGTCCAACCGCGAGCTATACCCTTGACCAGCGGGCCTAAGGCATGCGGGGAACAGGGGGTAGCATGTTCAGGTGAAGAGAGAGAGGAGTTGGGTCTAGAGGGCCTTGCAGGAGGCGTCGAGTCATGCAAGTCAGCATAAGTAGCAATGCTGGGTGTACTGTGCGCACCTGCGATCATGAGGGGTCCAATCTTCGAAACTGCCAGCACAGGTCAGTCCCTGGACCTACCGTTCCATGCAAGCCCATTCCGCATGCAGCATGGGGCCAGCGTCTCGTTGAACCACGTGGCCGACGTCGATCTCAAAGGGCAGCCCCAGCCAGGCCCACGTGGATACGCCGTCGCCTGCCCTCGCAGCTCACCCTGAGACCCTGCTGAGCTGCTCCATACCCATGCTGGATCGGTCATTCCTGCAGCGGACCGCTGGCGGGGTCTCTGCAGCGGCAGTTGCACATCCGGGCTCGAGGCTGGGCTGCTGGGAGCAGTGACGCGTCCACCGGGCATGCAGCTGGCAACGGACGATTTCCGGACACCGGCGTAGCTCTTACAGCTGCTGCTTCTGCCAGTGCCGTTAAAAGGTCGCCGACTGCGCGTGGGGAGAACGTCCGCCTCCCCGCACCAAGGCCAGCGTAAATGGGAAGTTGAATTTCTGCTGCGCGCAGCCTTACGGCACCGCTGCCGCGTGGTCGGGCCCCAGCGGCGCCGTGTCGGCCAGGCACGTGTCCATCATGGCACGCACCGCCGCGTCCGCCTCCTCCCTGGAGCCGCAGGAGGGGTTGAGCGCCACCGACAGCGCCGCGCGGCGCGCCACGCAGGCGCGCTGCTGCTCCGCCCAGCGGTGCGGCAGCAGCGGCAGGTTGCCGCGCATGAGCTCCTGCCAGGCGGAGCAGTCGCCGGACAGGTTGGCGGCGCGGATCTGTGGGCGCGTTTGGAAAGGGGGAAGGGAAGCAGGAGGGAAATGGGTGTTGGGCTGCATGTGGCAGAGGGGGGAGGCAGGCCTTGGGGGTTGGTGCGGCAAGGGAGGGAGGCTAAGTGTAAGTTGTGGGTTAGTGCGGTGGGGGTGTAATCCTAGGCTGTTGCGGTTGGGTGCGTGGGTAGCAGCTGGGCTGGTGGAGAACAATGCACGCACGTTAACGCCGGCAGGGGTGCTGAAAGAAGCGGTGCAGCAACAGCCGGAGGGGGCCATGCCAAACCCCGGTGCCAACATGGCGTAACGTT